>PVKH010019197.1:0-14921 GCA_004027955.1 Chaetophractus vellerosus
GAGAGACGCAACGCAGAGAGTCTCATAGTCTTCAGCTGAACTCGTGAAGGAAACAAGCTAAGCCCGGAGAGAAACGCAGCCCCGGGAACAAAGGAATCCAGAAGCCTGAACCCTGGAGACGTGGGCAGCCATCTTGCTCCAGGGCATGGACTCTGGTATGGGAAGAAATTTATGCTTTGTGGCCTGGTAACTGTAAGCTCTACCCCAAATAAATACCCTTTATAAAGACCGACCAATCTTTGGTATATTTCAAAAGGCACGCCTGTGGCTGACCAAAACAATCCTATACCAAGAAAATTCCCAAAAAATCCACAATGAAGCTACTAGAACTAATAAATGAGTTCAGTAAAGTGGCAGCATAGAATATTAATATGCAAATATCAATAGCATTTCTATCCACTACTAATGAGCAATATGAGAAGGAAGTCAGGAAAGAAATTCCATTTACAATAGCGACTAAAAGAATCAAATATTTAGGAATAAACTTAAACAAGGACATAAAGGACATGTATTTGGAAAACTACAAAACATTGCTAAAAGAAACCAAAGAAGATCTAAATAAATGGAAGGACATTCTGTGTGCATGGATTGGAAAACTAAATATTGCTAAGATGTTAATTCTCCCCAAACTGATGTATAGACTCAGTGCAATCCCTCCCCCCCCCAAAAAAAAGGCCAACACCCTTTTTTTTTTTTGCAGAAATGGAAAAGCCAATTATTCAATGTATCTGGAAGGACAAGGGACCCAGAATAGCCAAAAATAATTTTAAAAAGGAGAATGAAGTTGGGCGACTCTCACTTCCTGAATTTAAAGCATATTACAAAGCTACAGTGGTAAAAACAGAATGGTCCTGGCATAAAGTAGACATATTGACCAATGGAATTGAATTGAGAGTTCAGAAATAGTCAGGTCTATGGTCAGGTGATTTTTGACAAGACTGTCAAACCCACCATTGATTTTCAATGATTTTTAAATCTTGCTCATAGTAAAAAAATTGGTTGTCTAACTTTTGCATGTTACAAAATTTAAAAATAGAAAACAATATAAGATGAAAAATGAACAGCTTGCATCCTTGTCCCCAGGCTTTTTAATATTCTTCCCCAAGTAACCAGTACACTCACCCTCCCAATACGCCATTATGTGCATGTGCGTGTGTCCACGTGTGCCTGAGGCATGGATAATACTATTTTTAAATGTATATTTGTATTAGAGAAGTTGTGAGCCAACAAAACAATCATGCATAACATGCAAGATTCCCATACATCACTGTTCCACCAACACTTTGCATTGTTGTGAAATATTTGTTACAGACAATGAATGAACATCAGGGACCTCAAAATATTCCTTCTAACTATGGTCCATAGCTTACATTTGGTATATTTTTCCATATATCCCCCTATTATTAACAGCACATATTAGTATTGTACATTTGTTATAGTTCATGAGAGAATGCTCTCATATTTGTGCTGCTAACCACAGTCCATTATCCACCATAGGGTTCACTGTGTTATACAGTCCCATGACTTGTTCAATCCATCCAAAGTGTACACTCAGTGGCTCTCACTTTCATAACATAGTTGTACAGTCATCACCTCAGTAAATTTTTGAACATTTTCCTCAGTCCAAAAGAAAAAAATCCCATACCCCTGTAGCAGTTTTATATTATTTATGAATTCCAGAAGAGATATTTGATTATATTTGCAAACTGGTCTGTTCCTTTGGGTGTAATACCATTTGATTGTATTAGATTAAGCTGAGATTGCTTTGATTAAATTATGTTAAGATTAGGGCTTTGAGTCCACCACATCAGTAGGGTGTGCAGGGTTGAGGCCCTGCCCCCATTTGTAGGCTTTATAAATGGGATTTTTTTCCTTACTTCCTCCTTAGAATGCGCATTACTAGTGTATAAAAACATTACTGTTTTTTGCATATTAGTCTCATATCTTGTCACTCTGTTGAATTCAGTTATTAGCTCTAGTAGCTTTGTTGTAGACTTTTTCCGTATTTTCTAGGTATAGGATCATATCATCTGTGAATAGAAAAATTTTTACTTCTTCCTTTTCCTATTTGGATGTCTTTTATTTCTTTTTCTTGCCTGATTGCTCTAGCTAGAACCTCTAGCACTATATTGAACAACAGTGGTGACAATGGGCTTCCTTGTCATGTTACCAATCTCAGTGGGAAAGCTTTTTTCACCATTGAGTACAATGTTAGCTGTGGGTTTTTCATATATGTACTTTACCATGTTGAGAAAGTTTCCTTCAATGCCTATCTTTTGGAGTGTTTTTATCAAGAAAAGATGCTGTATTTTGTCAAATGCCTTTTCTAAGTCAATCAAGATGATCATGTTATTTTTCTTCTTTGACTTATTAATGTGGCTTATTATGCTGATCGATTTTCCTGTGTTGAATCAACCTTGCATGGCTGGGATAAAACCCACTTGATCACGATGAGTAATTATTTTAATGTCTTGTTGGATTCAATTAGCAAGTATTTTGTTGAGGATAATTGCATCCATATTCATCAGGGAAATGGGTTTGTAATTTTTTCCCATAATATCTTAATCTTGATTTGGTATTAGGGTGATATTGGCTATAGAATGAGTTTGGTAGTGTTCCTTCCTGTTCAATTTTTTGGAAGAGTTTGAGTAACATTGGTATTAAATCTTTGAATATTTATTAGAATTCACCTGTGAAGCTATCTGGTCCCAGGCTTTTCATTTTGAGTAGTTGTTTGATGACTGTTTCAATCTCTTTGCTTGTGATTGGTTTATTGAGGTCTTCTATTTCTTCTAGGGTCAGTATAGGCTGTTCATGTTTCTAGGAATTATTCCATTTCATCTATATTATCTAGTTTGTTAGCATACGGTTGTTCATAGTAGCCTCTTACAATCTCTTTTATTTTTGTGGGTTCAGTAGTAATGTCCCCATTTTCATTTCTGATTTTATTTATTTCCATATTCTCTCTTTTTTCTTTGTAGTCTAGATACGTATTTGTAATTTTGTTGATCTTCTCAAAGAACCAACCTTTGGTTTTGTTACTTCTCTTTATTGTTTTTTTTTTTTTTTGTGTGTGTGTGTGTGTGTGTATGTGTGTCCTAAATTTCATTTATTTCTGCTCTGATCTTAGTTATTTCAATCCTTCTGCTTGCTTTGGGTATAGTTTCCTGTTTTTCTTTTCCTATTTCCTTCAGCTGTGTACTTAGGTTATTGATTTTAACTCTTCTTTTTTAATGTAAACATTGAGGGCTATAAATTTCTCTCTTGGCACTGCTTTTACTGCATCCCATAGGTCCTGATATGTTTTGCCCTCATTTTCATTCATCTCGAGATATTTATTGATTTCTCTTCCAAATTTCTTCTTTGACCCACTGATTATTTAATAGTGTGTTGTTTAATCTTCATATATTTGTGAATTTTCCTTTTTCCACCTGTTGTTGATTTCCTGCTTTATTCCATTATGATCAGAGAATGTACTTTGTGTAATTTCAATATTTTAAAATTTGTTGAGATCTTCTCTGTGACCAAAATATGTCTATCCTGGAGAAAAATCCATGATCATTTAAGAATAATGTATATCCTGCTGTTTGAGGGGTGCAAAGTTATGTATATATCTATTAGTTTTAGTTCATTTATCAATTTTTTAATTGATTCTCTGCCCAGATTATCTATCCAATGATGACAGCGGTGTGCTGAAGACTCCAAGTATTATTGTAGATTTGCAAGTGCTTTGTTGATAATTTTTGCATCAATGTTCATTAGGGAGATTGGTCTGTAATTTTCTTTTCTTGTAGTATATTTATCTGGCTTTGGTATTAGGGTGATGGTTTCATAAAATGTGTTGGGCATTTTTCCCTCATCTTCAATTTTTTGGAAGAGTTTAAACAGGATTGGTATTATTCTTCTTGAAGTGTTTGGTAGAATTCATCTGTGAAGCCATCTGGTCCTGGACTTATCTTTGTTGGAAAATTTCAAATGACTAATGTAATCTCTTTGCTTCTGATTGGTTTGTTGAGTTCCTGTATTTCTTGTAGAGTCAATGGAAATTGTGCATTTCTAGGAATGTGTCCATTTAATCTATGTTGTCTAATTTGTTGGCGTACAAATTCTCATAATATCCTCTTATGATCCTTTTTATTTCTGTGGGGTAAGTCATAATGCCTCCCTTTCATCCCTGATTTTATTTATTTGCATCTTCTCTCTTTTTTCTTTGTTAGTTTTGCTAAGGGTTTGTCAATTTTATTGATTTTCTCAAAGAACCAGCTTTTTAAAATTTTTTTTCTCTTTTTTTGTTCTTGATTTCATTTATTTCTTCTATAATCTTTGTTATTTCTTTCTTTTTCCTTGCTTTGGGATTGGTTTGCTGTTCTTTTTATAGTCCTCCAGGTGTTCAGTTAGGTCTTTGATTTTAGTTCTTTCTTCTTTTTTAATATAGAAATTTAGGGCTATAAATTTCCCTTTCAGCACTGCCTTTCTGTATCCCATACCTTTTGATATATTGTGTTCTCATTTTCATTCATCTTGAGATAGCTACTAATTTTTCTTCTTTGATCCACTGATTAAGAGTGTGTTGTTTAGCCTCCATGTATTTGCAAATTTCCCCCTTTTCCACCTTTTATTGATTTCCTGCTTCATTCCATTATGATCGGAGAAGGCACTTTGTATAATTTCAGACTTCTTGAATTTATTAAGAGTTGTTTTGTGGCCCAACATATGGTCTATCCTGGAAAAAGGTCCGTGAGCATCTGAGAAGAATGTAGAACATGTTGATTTGTGGTGCAATGTTCTGTATATATCTGTAAGGTCCAGCTGATTTATCATATTGTTCAAGTTCTCTGTTTCCTTGTTGATCTTCTGACTAGTTGTTCTATTGATGTAAGTGGTGTGTTGAAGTCTCCAACTATTATTATAGAGATGTCTATTTCTCCTTTCAGATTTTT
Source organism: Chaetophractus vellerosus (assembly GCA_004027955.1). NCBI lineage: Eukaryota > Metazoa > Chordata > Mammalia > Cingulata > Chlamyphoridae > Chaetophractus > Chaetophractus vellerosus. The sequence continues at coordinate 4,941 of PVKH010019197.1, forward strand.
CTCCCCTGAGATGTCTCCCTCATCTGTTTGCTCACTGATTTTGCTTGTTTGCACTCATTGTCTGCTCATTGCTTTTGCTCATTGTCTGTTTGTTTGTTTTTTTCTTTAGGAGGCACCAGGAACTGAGCCTGGACCTCCCATGTGGTAGGTGGGAGCTCAATTGCTTGAGCCATATCCACTTCCCCCAGTGTCTTCATAATGTCTTTTATTTCTTTAGCCATGTTGTCCTTCAAATCGATTTGATTTAGGATATTTGTATGAACCTCATTGATTAACTGTTTCAAGTCCTGTGTCTCAGCTAGAGCTTTGATTTGGTCATTTACCTGAGTCATATCTTTCTTTTTCTTTGTATGGCTTGTAATTTTTTGCTGATGTCCAGGCATCTGTTTCCGATACTGAGTTTACTCTGATGTTCAGTTTCTCTCTCTCTTGCCTAGGGATATACTGTTAGGTAGCTGTGTGCTACCACTGTTCTTTGACTCTTGGTTCAACTTGTTCTAGATATTTAGGATTGCCCCCTGTTTCACTGCTTAAACCAGGGTTAAGGATCCAGTAATGGATGCAGGCCATTTTCCAAGGGCCTTGGAGAGGGTGGCAGTAAAGGCACTTGCTTGCAATATTTGGTTGTTTGTTTGTTTTCCTTTTTTGTGCACTTTTCTGGCCTGACCAGCAGATGGTTCTCTTTGGCAGACTTCTCATCTCAGACCCCAGGTGCTGGGGGGATTGCATTCAGTGTAACTCCTCAGGCACGTAGGTAGTAGAAACAATGTCCTCAGGGCTGGCCAAGCCTCACAAACTTTCTCAGAGGCTCTTCTCCACCCTTGGCCAGCCACACCCTCTGGCTCTTCAGCAACCAGCCCAGTAGGGTGGGTGTTTGAGAAGGCAAGTTATCTTTAGCTCCCTGCCAGCTCTCAGGGCAAACTATATGGAGGTCCCAGCCGGCCTGGAAGTGTGCGACCCCTCCAGTGCAGCAGGCTAAGTTCCCTGGCTAAAATCTGAATTTGCTATAGGCTGTGTCCCTCCCTCTTCCCTTTCCTGGGGAAGATGAACCCTACAACCCCCTCAGTCCACAGTCACTGCAGTCCACAGCTGCTGCAGTCTGCAAACTGCTATTTGCTCCATAGGTGGAGGGAAGGGTGCTTGCTGCTGCTTTTGTAGCTCTACTTATGGGATTTTTCAGCCAGCTGAGACCATTTCCTTCCCCTTTCTCTTCTAGGTGGTGTTTCAGCTTCCCCTATGTCCTGAGCCCCAGAGCAACCTTTCAGGCAGTTTCCACCTGTCCTCTAGCTATTTTTTTTCTGGGAGAGAAGTGATCCCTTTGCATCTCTAATCCTCCATCTTCCTGGAAGTCCTTAAGAGGAGATCAACAGCTTTGCTTTTAAAGTCTATTTCATCCGATATAACTATGCCAGCCTTTTTGTTTTGTGTGTGTGTTTTTTGTTTTTTGTTTGTTTTTTTTTTGTTTGTTACTAAATGTGTGGAATATCTTTTTCCAGTCTTTCACTTTCAATCTATTTGTATCCTTGGGTTTAAGGTGAGTCTCTTGTAGACAGCATATAGATGGCTTATATTTTCTTATCCATTCCACCAGTCTGTCTTCTGATTAGGGAGTTTAATCCACTTACATTCAATGTTACTACTGTATAGGCAGTTCTTCCTTCACCCATTTTGATCTTTGGGTTTTATGTGTCATATCTTACTTTCACCACTCTTTTTACACTTTTAGTTACTCTTAGTGATATAATCTTCATTTCTAGACTCTCTTCCAAGGTTCTCTCTCCTGTCTTTTCTTTTCAGGCTGTAGCACTCCCTTTAGTATTTCCTGCCAATCTCTTCCTTACAAACCCTCTCAGTTTCTGTTTATCTGTGAATAGTTTTAACTCACCCTCATTTTTGAAAGACAATCTTGCGAGCTACAAGATTCTTGACTGGCAGTTTTTCTCTTCCAGTATCTTAAATATATCATACAACTGCCTTCTTGCCTCCCAGGCTTATGATCTTATTGGGCATCCCTTGTATGTAATGAATCTCTTTTCTCTTGCTGCTGTTAGGATTCTCTCTTTATCTTTGGCATTTCACATTCTGATTAGTATGTATCTTGGAGTAGGTCTATTCAAATTTATTTGGGTGGGAGTACATTGTGCTTCTTGGATACAGATATCTATGTCCTTCAGTAGGGTTGTGAAATTTTCTACCATTATTTCCTCAAATATTCCTTCTGCCCCTTTCCCTTCTATTCTCCTCTGGGACACCCATGACACATATGTTTTCACATTTCTTGCTGTCATTTAGTTCCCTGAGACCCTGTTCAATTTTTTCCATTCTTTTATTTGTTCTTTTGTATGTTCACTTCCAGAGTCCTTGTCTTCAAGCTCACTGATCTTTTCTTCTGCCTCTTCAAATCTGCTGTATTATGCCTCCTATGTATTTTTTTAATTGACTTTATTTTTTCTTTTTGGTGTACATTTCTATGAATCCCCACCACCACCCCATTTGCTATCTGTGTCCATTCACTGGGTGATCTTCTGTGTTAGTTTCTTGCCTTCTCTTCTCATTTTTCTCCTCCAGGATTCACCGGGATGTGATCCTAGGGACCTCTGATGTGGGAGAGAGGCACCCTTTCACTTGCACTACTTCATTTCCTTGTTTCTGGTGCATCTCGCCTTGACTCTGCTGTGTCTCTCTTTTGTTGCATTATCACTTGCTGCATGGCTTGCCATGTGGGCCTGGCTCACCTCGTGTTTTTGTTTTTTTTTTACCAAGAGGTCCCAAGAATTGAACTCAGGTCCTCCCATATGGTAGATGGATGTCCAATCACTTAAGCCACAGCTGCTTCCCCCTCCCATGTATTTTTAATTTCGGTTATTGTGCCTTTCATTCTCAAAAGATCTGCTATTTTTCTACGTGTGCTTTCAAATTCTTTTTTGTGCTCACTTGGTGTCTTCTTTCTTTTTTTTTTTTTAAAGATTTATTTATTTTATTACATATCTCCCCTTCCCCCCCGCTGCGGCGACGCGCCAAGAGTGGTCACTGCGCAGGCGCGGCTTTCCCCACTTGTGGGCAGTCTCTGCATCCATTCACGGCGGGCTTTCAGTTCGCGGGTGGCTGGCTGCGCTCCATTCGCGGGCGACCTGCCTTGCCTGTGGCGGCTCTTGCCCTGTCTGTGGCAGCTTCTTGCCCTGCCCACAGCAGCTCCGGCCCACCCATGGCAGCTTGCCATTCTCAAGGCAGTCTGCCCGCTAGGAGAGGTCCCCGGGAATCGAACCCGGGGCCTCCCATGTGGTATGCCGGTGCCCTATCCACTGGGCTATCGAGCCGGCCCCTTGGTGTCTTCTTGATGTCCTTAATCTCTTTAGCCAACTCATTGAATTTATTAAGAAGAATTGTTTGAACATCTTTGATTAGTTGTCTCAACTCCTTTATGTCACCTGGAGGCTAAGTTTGTTCTTTGATGGGGTCATATCTTCCTATTTCTTGATATGGATTGTAGTTTTTTTGGTGTCTCAGCATCTGAATTTTTCTTAGCCCCTTTTCTCTCTTTAGTCTAGAGCTTTTGATTTGATTGACTTTGTGCTACAGCCCCTCTTTGACATTTGGTTCAACTTAATTTGGAACTTTATAGTGGCTTGTGTTTAGCCAATCTGAATTTTTCATCTCTTTTTCTTCTGTTTCTTGCCCTTTCTCTCTTGCTGGTTATGCAGTAGGAGCTGAAGATGCAGTTGGTACTGTAAGCCATAGAGGCTGAAGCTGCCCACATTGCCCCAGGAACCAATGAAGCTTCTCCCAACTTTCTCCCCTGCCAGGGGTAGAGATGGAGCTGCAGCCATGTGCAGTAATCCAAGCCATGTAGGGCAAGACCATCTGTAATTGCCCAGAGAGACTGATAAGGTTCAACACTGCTTCTTGGGATGGAACCATAGGTATGGGCAGCAAACTAAGCCGTGTGAGTCAAAACTGACCAAAGTTGCCCAGGTAGACTTATGAAGCACCAACCCCCCTCCCCTCCTGCCAGGAGTGGGAATGGAACTTCCAGTGTGCCCAGCAATCTATTCCATGCAGGCCAAAAGAAACTGCAGTTGCCCAGAGAGGGCGAGGGAGCATTGTCCCTCTTCCTGCTCTGTCAGGGGCAGGGATAGAGCCACAAACATGTCCAATAATCTAGTTTGTGTGGGCAGAAAGCAACTTCAGTTGCCTGCAGAGGCTTAAGATGCACTATCCCTCCTCCTGCCCTGTCAGGGGCAGGGATGGAGTTAGAGATGCTTCCAACAATCTAGGCCATGCAGGCTGGATGGCTGCAGTTGCCCAGAGAGGCTAAGGGAGCATTGTCCCTTCTGCCCTATCAGGGGCAGGGATCAATCCATAGGAGTACCCAACACTCTAGTCTGTATAGGCCGAAAGCACTTGCAGTTGCCCAGAGAGGCTGGTGCAGGTCCCCTCAGCTTCCCTCCTGCCATAAATGGGGCTGAGGCCTAGGCTAGAGCTGCAATCAGACCTGGGTGGAAAGAAGCTGGTCCCTACCTTTGCTGTGATTTTCAATCAGCCCCACTTCCACTCATGCTGGGGGTAGAGTTAAAATGGAGGCTACCATCCTTTTTCCAACTTGGACAGGTTCAAACATAGCTGTTCTTAGGATTGGACTTTAGCTAGCCAAATTTACTAATCAGTAGCTGAAGTCAGTGCCTGACTGTCTCTTCCTCCCTATTTTGGGGGAAAAGGAGCTTCCAATTCCAGCCAGTGTATAGGTCCCTAGGCATCTTGTGCCACCAGTGGGGAAACAGGCACCAGCCTCCACTGCCTGGAAAACTCTACTATTGAATCTTCACTGTAGATGGGCAGTTTCCTCCTTCTTTTCTTCCAATGATGTTGCAGGATGCTCTTCTAGTCTCCTGCCCACCCCCAAACAGGTGATTTAGATAGCTCTGATTGATTACTAACTGCACTGTAGGATGAGCTGACTCTTGAGAGCAGCAGAAGAAAAGAGATTCATTACATACAAGGGATGCCCAATAAGATTGAGTGCTGATTTCTCATCAGAAACCATGGAGGCAAGAAGGCAGTGTATGATATATTTAAGATAATGAAAGAGAAAAACTCCCAGCCAAGAATCTTATATCTGGAAAGATTGTCTTTCAAAAATGAAGATGAGTTTAGAATATTCACAGATAGGCAGAAACTGAGAGGATTTGTAATGAAGAACCTGGCTTTGCAGAAAATACGAAATACTTTTCATGCTACATCCTGAAAAAAAAAAGACAGGAGAGAAAGGCTTGGAAGAGAGTCTAGAAATGAAGACTATATCAGTAAAACAACTAAAAATGTCAAAAGAGTGGTGAAAGTAAGATAGGACAGATAAAACCCAAAGGTCAAAATGGGTCAAGTAAGAACTGCCTTTACAGTAGTAACATTGAATGTTAATGCATGAAACTCCTTAATCAAAAGATACAGACTGGCAGAATAGATAAGAAAATATGAGCCTAACCTACAGAATTGTGTGTGTGAGAGTGTAAACTACGGTGTAAACTATAATCCATACTTAGGGGCAATGCTCCAAAATGTGTTCTTCAATTGCAATGAATGTACCTCACTAATGAAGGATGTTGTTAATGGGGGCAAATGGGGGCAATGTGGGGAGCAGGGCATATGGGAATCCCCTATATTTTTTATGTAACATTCATGTAATCGAAATATCTTTTTTTAAAAAAATTTATTACATTTCCCCCACCCCCCTTCTGCTTGCTCTTGCTGTGTGTCCATTCCTGTGTTCCTCTCTGTCTGCTTTGTCTCCCCCCGTTGTGGAGATGCACTGAGACTGGTCACTGTGCAGGCGGCTTTGCCTCGCTTGTGGACGGCTTCTGCTTCCATTCACGGCTGGCTCCGCTTCAGTTCGCGGGTGGCTGGCTGCGCTCCATTCGCGGGTGACCTGCCCTGCCCGTGGCGGCTTTGCCCTGTTCATGGCAGCTTTTTGCCCTGCCCATGGCAGCTCTGCCCACCCATGGCAGCTTGCCCTTCTCAAGGCAGTCTGCCCGCTAGGAGAGGTCCCCAGGAACCGAACCCAGGGCCTCCCATGTGGTATACTGGTGCCCTATCCACTGGGCTATACGTCCGGCCCCCAAAATATCTTCTTAAAAAATAAAAAAAAATTAAAAAAAGAAAATATGAGCCATCTATATGCTGTATACAAGAGACTAAGCTTAGACCCAAGGATACAAATAGACTGAAAGTGAGAGGCTGGAAAAGATTCCATATATATATAGATATATTTATATAGATGAAATAGACTTTTAAAAAGCAAAGCTGTTATTAGAGACAAGGAAGGACATTATATATTAGTAAAAGGGGAAATTCACCCATAATTAATAACAATCATAAATGTATATGCAGCTAACCAGGATGGCCCAAATTACATGAGACAAACACTGGCAAAACTGAAAGGAGAAACAGATGTCTCTACAATAATAATTGGTGTTTTCAGTACACTGCTGTCAACATTGGATAGAACATCTAGGCAAAGGTTCAATAAAGAAACAGAGCTTGAATAATATCATAAATGAACTAAAACCAATAGACATATACAGAACATTGCACCCCCAAACAGTGGGATATACATTCTTCTCAAGTGCTCGTGGATCTTTCTCCAGGATGGACCATATGTTGGGTCACAAAACAGATTTCAATAAATTTAAATAAAAAGATCAAAATTATACAGAGCACCCCCTGATCATAATGGAATAAAGCTGGAAATCAACAACAGGCCAAATAAGGAAAGCTCAGAAAAGATATGGAGATTTTAAAAATGATGCACTCTTAAATAATCAGTGGGCAAATAATTAACTGCAAGATAAATCAATAAACATCTCTAGATGAATGAAAACAAGAACAAAACATATCAGAACCTGTGGGATACAGTGAAGTCAGTACTGAGAGGGAAATTTATAGCCCTCAATGCTTACATGAAAAAAGAATAAAGAGCTAAAATCAGTGATGTAACTCCACAGCTGGAGGAAATAGAAAAAGAACATCAAACTATTTCCAATAAAAGCAGAAGGAATGAAATAACAAAGAACAGAGCAGAAATAAATGAAATTGAGGGAAAAAAATAAGATAGAGAAAAGCAACAAAACCAAAAGTTGGTTCTTCAAGAAGATTAACAAAATTGACAAACCTCAGCTAGACTGACAAAGAAAAAAAAAGACAGACGATGCAAATAAATACAATCAGAAATGAAAATAGAGACATTAATACTGACCCCACAGAAATAAAAGAGAACAAAAGAGGATACTATGAACAACTGTACGCCAACAAACTAGACAATGTAGATGAAATGGAAAAATTTCTAGGAACATATAAACAACCTACACTCACTCGAGAAGAATAGAAAACCTCAACAAACCAATCACAAGTAAAGAGATTGAGACAGTCATCAAATAACTTCTCAAAGTGAAAAGCCTGGGACAAGATGGTTTCACAGGTGAATTCTAATACACATTCAAAGAAGATTTAATACCAATGTTACTCAAACTCTTCCAAAAAATGAAACAGGAAGGAATGATCCCAATCCCATTCTATGGAGCCAATATCACCCTAATACCAAAGCCAGATAAATATATTATGAAAAGAGAAAATTTCAGGCCTTGATGAAATGCTAACTAATCGATTCCAACAACACATTACAAGAATTATTCACCATGATAAAGCAGGTTTTATACCAGACATACAAGGGTGGTTCAACACAAGAATATCAATAAGCATAATATTCACATAAATAAATCAAAGAAGAAAAATAACATGATCATCTTGATTGACTTAGAAAAGGGAATATATGAAAAACCCACAGCTAACATCATACTCAATGGTATAAAAGTGAAAGCTTTCCTGTTGAGATTGGGAACAAGACAAGGATGCCCACTGTTACCACTGCTTTTTAAAAATATAGTGCTAGAGGTTCTAGCTAGAGCAGTCAGGCAAGAAAAAGAAGTAAAAGGCATCCAAATTGGGAAGGAAGATGTAAAACTTTTGCTATTTGCAGATATATGACCCTATACCTAGAAAATCTTGAAAAATCTACAAAGCTACTAGAGCTAATAAAAGAGTTCTACAGAGTGGCAGCATACAAGGTTAGTATGCAAAATCAGTAGTGTTTCTATATACTAGTAATGAGCAATCTGAGAAGGAAGTCAGGAAAAAAATTCCATTTATAATAGTGACTAAAAGGATAAAAAAATTTAGGAATAAACTTAACCAAGGATGTAAAACACCTGTATTCAGAAAAGTATATTGCATTCTAAAAGAAATAAAAGAAGGGGCATATGGGTACTCCTAAAATTTCTGTGTAACATTTATGTAAATCAATGTATCCTAAAAAAATTATTTGATTAAAATTTGAAAAAAAAAAGAAATAAAAGAAGACCTAAATAAATGGAAGAACATGCCATGTTCATGGATGAGAAAACTAAATATCATTAAGATGTCAATTCTACCCAAATTGATATACAGATTCAATGCAATATCCAACACCCTTTTTTGAGGAAATGGAAACCCCCCCCATCACATTTATTTGGAAGAGTAAGTGGCTCCAAATAGCCAGAAACATCTTATAAAGAAGAACAAAGTTGGAGAATTCTCATTCCCATACTTCAAATCATATTACCTAGCTGCATTGGTAAAAACAGGATGGTACTGACATAAAGATAGACACAGGGGGGCCGGCTGTAGCTCAATTGGTAGGGCGCCGGTTTACCACATGGGAGGCCCCGGGTTCGGTTCCCGGGGCCTCTTCGAGCAGGCAGACCGCCTTGAGCAGGCAAGCCACTGTGGGCAGAGCAAAGCCACTGTGGGCAGGGCAAAAGCCGCCATGGGCAGGGCAAAGCTGCCACAGGCAGGGCAAGCCGCCCGCAAGCAGGCAAGGCCGCCATGTGGTGAGCTGACTCGGTGGGTCACCGCAATGGGGGGAGACAAGCAGACACAGAAGAACACAAAAATGAACACAGCAGAAAGGGGAGGATATAATAATAATAATAATAATAATAATAATAATAAAAAGAAGACAGCCAGCTGGTGGGGTGGGCAGGCATGGCAAGCTGATGCAACAAGATGATGCAACAAGAGACACAAGAAGAAAAACATAACGAGAGACACAACAAAAACAGGGAACAGAGGCGGTTCAAGCAATTAGACACCTCCCTCCCAAATCAGAGGCCCCGGTTCAGTTCCCTGTGCCTCCTAAAGAAACAAGGAAGATGAACAGACATAGCAAATGGAAGTGATGAGGGAGTGGGGAGAAATAAATAAATAAAAATAAATAAATAAATAAACCCTATTGTAACGGGTGTTGCATGACTCTGCCTATTTACCAACTTCATAGAATCAAAATAGTTAAAAATGTGAATTTTATGGTATGCAATGCATACCTTATAAAGATGTGAAAAAAGGTTAACTTTTCATCTCTGATGATACAATGGTAGCTCTATATTCATATTCCGATCAGCAGTATTTATTACATACCTACTGTGAGCTGGTCATTCTTACTTGCACTACTGCGAAGCCATTGGAGATAGGATCCTCACAGCCAGTAAATCAGAAAGTGGGACACCTCACGATTTCTCTCTAGTGATTTGGTGAGAAGTCTGAGATGGACATTTGGATTCTGTGTCTAACACATTCTATTTGGCCTCCTTCTTTCACCTGGATATTATCCTACTGCACAAGTTAGCCTCTGTGAACCTCAGAATCCTCTTTTTCGAAGTACATGTGTAATGGTTTGAGTTTGATTTAATTATGAATTCCAAAAATATAGATTAGATTATGTTTGCAAGCTGGTCTGTTCATCTGGGCATGATTGAGTTGTGAGTAGGGCGTTAACTGCCACGTCAGTGAGACGTTGAGCCCCACCCCTCAGTGAGCGTGGTCTCAAGTATGGAAGGCTAGATAAGAGGCAGCAGAGAAGAGCAGATTGAGAGAAGCGGAGATTGAGAAAAGCAGATG
>PVKH010019198.1:0-14925 GCA_004027955.1 Chaetophractus vellerosus
TTGGTCTGGTAATATTCTTAAGAGGAACAGAGTTTAAGAGATGTTCAAAGGGGCTATATGGCATGTAGACAGTCCCCAATTCACTCAGCCAGTATACTTGCCAGTCTGAAAATATCATCAATCATTCAACATAGCAACTCGGCCAAGCTATGGGTATAATTCTTAGAGACAGGAGAAAAGATGGAGACCTTTGGACCACGGAGCATTTATAGGAGGTTGAATGCTATTTCCAACCCACTCAAGTGTCATTTGGTAGCTCCAGCTCTGAACAGCTAGTCTAGATCCTTCCTGAAAGAGATGAGTGACAAAGCTGGTGGTACAGATGAACTCCTCCTGATTATGTTTATGTCCTGAGTTTCTGTGCCAGCAGGGTAGTTTTGGCAGATATAAAGCTGTAATGAAAATGGAGTACCCTAACTTTGCCAATTACAGAAAGAATGCTGCTTATCTCTCCTGTTAGCTGCTAAGATGCCTTAAGGGTTTAGATTAGAAGACACAGACAGAAGGAGAGAGGGGTTATTAAATTTTGAACCTGACACAGAGAAAAATTAGAGATAAACAGATGAGAAATAGAACATTTTAGATCTCAGTTAAGAAATCAAGTAGATGAGATCACCAACAATCATAAGCTACATAAAACAGCAAACAACACACATGTGTGAGTTACATTTTATATATAGTCTTAACATATTCTGTCACACATGCAAGAGGTCTTTTGAATGTAATATCCAATGGCCAGTAAACTAGACAGTTGAAGATTTCAAAACATGTTTTCCTTCTTATTCGTAGCTGTACATGTATGGCATGCATCATTTTCAGAAGATATGATAATAATCTATCAGTCTTAGGATTTAAAGTAAGCCCATAGCTCAGGCATACAATGATAAATACGTCAAGATAGAAGAAACATTTCTTTCCTTATACAAGGAAAGAGCTTCGGTTTTTGCTTATATTTACATGTGCCCTTTTATCCCCAAGTGGGATCATCATTTCCATTTTTTTCTGGATACCCAGCTCCGGGGGTCCTCTAAACTTCATTTAGACTATGGCCTTCCTAAGACTTCTACAGATATTATCCTGTATTTTCCTTCCTTCTCTTTATATTGATTCTTCTGTTTTCTGAGTCCCATTGATTTTCTTTTCTTTTTTTTTTTTTGATTTAATATCCTCATTTTGTTAAAACATATCTTTGAGTGGTTTCCAAAGACAGAATACATGGGATGCAAAAATTTTGAGTCTTTCTCTAAAAATAATTTTATTCTATCTTGATGTTTGATTGACAGCATGACATGGCAAAGAATTGTCAGTTGGATGTCAGTTTATCTAAAAATTGTATAGCTCCTAGCTTCCAGTGTTGAAGTTGAAAAGTACATAATAAATCTATTAGCAAAATTTCATTACTTATAAAGAAAAAAAAAACTTCTACTAATAGAAATTTAATACCAGTTGCAACAATTCATTAAATGTTTATTGACTAATTGAGAAAAAGAAGAAATAAATTCAAGAAATGGCAATGTGATGGGAAATGTTGTTCTATTGTGGATGAATAATATATCCATAATCAATCTTTCATAATAAACTGTCTCATAATTTTAGCTAATCTGTTTTGCTCAGGAGCTATCTAGTGATAGGGAAACTGAAATAGTGAATTTGGGAATGGAATTCTAGAGTTTAAAATAAACCTCTCATATGTCTTTAGGTCAATTCTGTTATCCTCAGGTAAGAACCCTATTAACCCATCATCATAAGCATGAGCTTTATCATCATGCAGTGTCCTATATTTTGTGGCATGAAAGAAAGTTTATTTCAGATTTTTATCTACAGATGCATTTCAACATCAGAGCCATTTTAAAGTCAGGATATTTCTCCTGATGTCTTTCTTAAGTCCACTGCCTCTAAGAAAAATCAATTTCCTAATGTTTTATCTTCTGTGAAGAAAGGAGACAATTTCTACTGATACAATATGTAAATGTATTTGGAAATTTAGGACCAAAGGAAATAGCAATTGAATAGACAGCAAATGACTAGATGCCTACAAATATCATTTCTTGATTATAAATTCCATTGGTTTTTAAAACAAATTATCAATTTTATTAACATTCCATGGAGGTTAAAGAAAATTTAATCTTCCATTATAAGATACATTTCATAATTATCAGAATATAATTTTCTTTTTTGTTTTTGATTCTTGTATTTTTTTCCTTCATGCTAATATGCTTATGAAATGAACTGTGTAGGGGTCATAGAAAATATATAAAAAAGGGGTTATTCTTGGATTTGCTCGACATTGGGATGAAGCATACATATACTTTTAAATATCTCACTAAGATGTTCTCTGTCTTAAATCATATAATTAGAGAAAAACTCAACCTGAATAAAATAGGATGACAAGGTATCATATAGATGATGTTCAAAGGGACCCGGATTGTACCAAATTAGTTTTCCTTTTCCAGGCACTTGGCCACTGACCTTTAGGTATTGATCAATTTAAAAAGGAATGTGAGACTGCCTCTTCTGAATAAGACATATTAAATCTTACTGGACTATCCATATTTCCTTAAATAACCATAAAACTGAATCAAATAGATGAGGCAATTGTTACCAGGCAGCAGAATACAGGCAGTACCAGACCCCAGTCCTTAGGAGAGAGGAGAATCACAAGGGGATTTCCATGATTGTCCTGTATCTCTGCCTGTGGATAATTTCCTGCCCTTAGCACCACAATTTGGAGCTGAAGCATAACACAGAAGTTACACTGAACTAAAGAGTCAGATATCAGAATTTGGAACAGCTGAAGTAGTTGTAATCTGCAGGGTAAAGAATCAAAGAGAAAGAAGCTGTACAGCTGAAAGGACATAAGCCTATAAGGGTTCACCACAGTTCTGTGGTCAAAGGCTCGGTCTGCATGATCAGGGTAAGACTAAACAAGACTTAATAAAGAGTAAGTGCTTCTAGTTGGGAACAGAAGGGAGATATCCAAGATGAAGTAGTGCTTGGGGCATTGGAAGTCTTGCTCAGCCTAAGTGGAGAGACATCATAAATATCTTATTAGCTTTCTGGGAATCCAGAAAGTTTATACTTTAGGAGTAAGGACCAAGCCCTAAAGTAAGACTTATCCTAGTCTCTCCGTAACAAAGCCTGAAAGCAAGGACTGACAAAATCTTCAGGGGAGAGGGAGTTTGGAGATGGAGTACTGTCAAGTTACAGGGACTTGGGAAACATCTGGAAATTTCCATAGATACTCCATAACAAAGCATAAATTCTAGTCTATTCAAGTTCAAAGTCATCAGTCAATATCTGAACTATGTTCTAGAGGGAAAAAAAGATACTTTTCAGGAAAACAGTACAGAATTCAGTTCCTACCATGTACAATCAACAATTTCCAGTACACAATAAAAATTGCTAGACAGTCAAAGAAATGGCAAAATATGACCCATAGTGAACAACAAGAAAAGCAGTTACTAGAATGGCCCAGATGTTGGCTTTGGCAAACAAAAAAATTTAAAACACCTATTATAAATATGTTCAAGGAACTAAAGGAAAGTATGTTTAAAAATTCAAGGAATGTATTGTCTTAATGAGAAAATGTATGTATAATTCCAGCAGAGAAATGAAATTATCTTTTAAAAAAGAGCCAAATGTAATTTCTAGGAATAAAAACTTCACTGGACAGGCTTAGCAGCAGAGTGGATAGGACAGAAAAGTTAGTAAACTTGAGGCTATATCAATTAAAATAATCCAATCTTAAGACTAGAGAGAAAAATGATTGAAGAAAATCCAAAGGAAAAATGATATGATCCATGGGAAACATCAACAGTTTAACATGCATATAATAGATGTCCTGAGGATAAGAGAGTTAGGTCAGAGCAGGAAAAAACGTAAGAATTATAATAGTTGAAAAGGTATCAAATTTTATGGAAAATAACTTTCAAATCCACGAAACTCATCAAATCCATGCAAGATAAACACAAGGAAAACCATAGCTAAGGGCATCATAGGAAACTGCTAGAAACCAAAGATAAAGGTAAAATCTTGAAAGAGCTGGCAGGGTCGGTGGGAGCACATTACATACATGATAATAAGAATTATCAGACTTATTTCTAACTTACCAGAAACAACGTAAGCAAGAAGAAAAGGGAAAGATATCTTTAAAGTGCTGAAAGAAAATCAAATGTTACCCCAGAACTCGATATCCTTGAAAAATAAATTTGAAATACAGCCATATTTAGATAAAAGACAGTGAAAGGAACTTTTCTTCTGTAGATCTATAGGACAAGAAGTGCTGAAGAATCTTCTTCAGGTTTAAGGGAAATGGTACTAGATGGATACTCAGTTCCACAGGGAGGAATGCAGAGTACCAGAAATGGTGAGCAAGTAGGCAAATGTAAAATATTCTCCCTTCATTATTTCCTAAAAAGTACAATTGACTAAAATTGCATGGTATTGTGGGACAATAAAAATGACTGTGTAAGTGTAAACCATGCAAAGTGATTTTAATAATCAATGGGAAAATGGATAATTGTTCTTTAAACAATCTTTAAACATTTTGTCAAAATATTAAAAACTCCTAGTGTTATAAATATGTAGGAATAAAATGAAAAATAGAAAGTGTAATAATTATTCAGTATGCTGTAATTGAAAACATTAGAAACATTGAGGATTAGTGTTTTATTTCTTTGTAAAAACACAAAATATCATGAATAGTTTAAATAATACTTGCCTTTATATAACTAATATAACTCATATAACTAGTGATACAGAGTGAGCATCTTTTCTATGCCTTAGTAAACTGTCATACTTCTTAAGTTTGAATCCGTTTCCATCATTTTAGCCCTTGTGCTTTCCATATAAAATAGCAGGACCCAACAATACGTTGTTTAATACAAGAGACTGACCTTAAATTAAAAGACACAGGTAGGTTGAAAGTAAGAGAATGTAAAAATATTCCATTCAAATAGTACTAAAAGAGAGCTAGGATACCTATACTAACATCAGATAAAATAGACTTGAAGTAAAAAAAAAAGTGTAAGTGGTACAAAGAATGACACTATGTACTGACAAAAGGGCCAATTTAACAAGAAGGTATAACAATGATAAATATATATGCACCTACCAGCAGAGCCCCAAAATATACAAAGCAAATATTGACCTATTTGAAGGAAGAAGTAGACAGTTCTACATTAGGTCTAGGAAACTAAATTACATTACTTTCCCTAATGGATAAAACATTTAGACAGAAGATCCAAAAAGAAATGGAAGACTTGAATGATGCTATAAACCAAGCAGACCTAACATATGTATCGAACACTTCACCAAACAGCAGCAGGATACACATTCTTCTCTAGGGGACATGGACCATACTTTAGGCTAGACTATATGTTAGGTCACCTTAACAAGACTCAATATGTTGTAAAAGATTGAAATCATTCAGTATATCTTCTTCAAACACAAAGGAATGAATCTAGAAATCAATAGCAGAGGGAAAAATGGAAAATTTAGAAATGTGTGGAAATTAAACAACATGCCCTAAAAAGCCAATGGATCAAAGAAAAAAATCACAATTGAAATTAGGAATCATCTTGAGGCAAATTAAAGCAAAAACACAACATACCAACACTTAGGAAACACAGCAAAGTCAATGCTGAGAGGGAACTGTATAGCTTTAAATGCTTATATTAAAAAAGAAGAAAGAACTCAAGTGACCTAAACTCATGCCTGAAGAAACTGGAAAAGAAGAGCAAACCAAACCCAAGGTGAGCAGAAGAAAGAAAATAACATAATTAGAGGAGAGATCAATGAAATAGAGAATTTTAAAGGATAGAATCAAGGAAGAAAAAAGTTGGTTATCTGAAAAGACAAATATTTAGCTAGACTGAAAAAAAAAAGACAGAGGACATAAATAAATAAAACCAGAAATGAAAGGTGGTATGTTACTATTGACTTGATAGACAAAAATAATTTGATTACAAGTGAATACTATGAACAATTATATGTCAGCAATTTAGATAACCTAGATGAAATTGAAAAATTCCTAGAAACACACAAATTACCTAAACTGAATCAGGATGAAGACCTCAAGAGACCAATAACAAGTAAAGCAATTAAATCAGTAATCCAAACCTCCCCACCCCCCAAAAAATGTACAGAAACACATGGTTTCACTGCTGAATTTTACCAAATATTCAAAGAAAAATTACCAATCCTGCTTAAACTCTTCCAATAATTTTAAAAGGAGAGAATTCTTCCTAACTCATTCAACAAGGCCAGCATCACCTTAATACCAAATCAAGGTATCCCAAGAAAAGAAAATCACAGATCAATACTCTTTATGGATATAGATGCAAAAATCCTCAACAAAATAGTCACAAACCAAATCCAACAGCACATTAAAAAGAATTATACATCATTATCAAGTGGGATTCATCCCAGAAGTTCCAGGGTGGTTCAACATAAAATAAATTAATGTCATGTGCCACATTAAGAATGAAAGGAGAAAAGCCACTGGGACTTTCACTTCATGCAGAAAAGACATTCCACAAAATCCAACACCATTTCTTGATAAAATCAGTCAGAAAACTAGGGAAAAATGGAAGCTTCTTCAACATGATAAAGGACATTTATTAAAAAAAGCCCACAACTAACATCATACTCAATGGTGAAAGACTGAAAGCTTTCCCTCTAAGATCTGGAATAAGGCAAGGATGCCTACTATCACCACTGATATTCAACATCATGCTGGAAGTTCTAGCCAGAGCAATAAGACAAAAAAAAAGATATAATTGGCATCAATATTAGAAAAGAAGAAGTCAAACATTTCCTATTTGCAGATGTCATGATCCTATATAAAGAAAATACTCAAAAACTCACAGCAAGGCTACTAGTGTTAATAAATGAATTCACCAAGTTGGCCAGGTATAAGATCAACATGAAAAAAATCAGTGCTTTTCTATACAGTAGTATTGAAAAATATGAAGAGGAAATCAAGAAAAAAAAATCCTTTTATAATAGCAGCTAAAATAATCAATTTTCTAAGAATAAATTTAAGAAAGGTTGTAAAGGACTAAATGGAAAACTACAAAACATTGCTTAAAGAAATAAAACAAGGCCTAAATAAATGGAAGGGCACTCTGAGTTATGGTTTGGAAGGCTAAATACTATTAAGATGACAATTCTACCCAAAGTATTATATAGATTCAACACAATCCTAATCAAAACCCCAACAACCTTCTTTGCAAAATGGAAAAGCCAATCGTCAAACTCACATGGAAGGTTAAGGAGCCATGAATAGCCAAAAATAGCTCAAAAAAGAAGAACAAAGTTGGAGGCCTCACAATTTCTGAATTTAAAATGTATTACAAAGCAATACTAAACAATACAGTGTAGTACTGGCTTAAAGACAAACATATAGACCACTGGAATTGAATTGAGATCTCAGAAATCAACTCACACATCCATGGCCAATTGATGTTTTACAAGGGTATCATATCCACTCAATTGGGAAAGAATAATTTCTTTGACAAATGGTGCTGGGAAAGCTGGATCTTCACATGCAAAAAAATGAAGATGGACCCTTACCTCACACCATATACCAAAATTAACTCAAAACGGATCAAAGACCTAAATGTAAGAACTGAATCTATAGAAAAAAACATAAGGGAATTATATTCAAGACCTTGTACTAGGCAATGGATTCTTAGGCTTTACACCAAAAGCATGAGCAATAAAAGAAGAAAAGTAGATAAATTGGACTCTGTGAAAATTCAAAAATTTTGTGCATCAAAGGAAATGATCAAGAAAGTGAAAGAAAACCTACAGAATTGAAAAAAAATTAAAAACCATAAATATGGTAAAGGTTTAATATCCAGAATATATAAAGAACTCTTACAACTCAACAACATAAAGACAAACCCAAATTAAAATGGACAAAGAACTTGTATAACATTTCTCCAAAGAAGATATGCAAATGGTTATTAAGCACATGAAAAAATGCTCAATATCATTAGCTATTACAGAAATTCAAATCAAAACCACACTGAGATACTACTTCACAAGTGTTGGTGAGGATGTGGAGAAATAGGAACCTTCACAGATCATTCGTGGGAATGTAAAATAGTACAGCTACCGAAGAAAACAGTTTGGTAGTTTCTCAGGAACTCAAACATAGAATTATTGTATGACTTAGCAATGCCACATTCTAGGTATATGCCCAAAAGAATAGAAAGCGGGGCCTTGAACATATATTTGCATACTGATGTTCATAGCAGCACTATTCAAAATTGCCAAAAGATTGCAGCAACCAAAGTGACCATCAATGGATGACTGGATAAACAAAATACAATATATACATACAATAGAATTATTCAGCCATAAAAAGGAAAAGGAATGAAATCCTGATGTACGTGCTAAAACATGGATGAATGTTGAAAACATGTTGAGTGAAATAAGCCAGGCACAAAACAACAAATAACATATCAAATAACTAATGTGTGATAATTCATTAAGACATAAGATAGATTAGAGAATACCAGGGACAGGGTTTAGATGGAGAAAAGAGATTTAATGCTTAATGGACATTGACTTTGTATTTGGGGTGATGGAAAAGTTTTGGTAATGGATGGTGGTGATTGTAGCTCAAGATTGTGAATATCATCAATCCCACTGAATTGTATACTTGAAAGGGGTTAAAATGGGAAATGTTATGTTACATATATATTGCCACAATAAAATTCTTTTTAATGGACTATGATATTCATGACTTCATCAAAATCAATTGACCATATGCTCATTATCAGCTTGTGAAATCTTCATTCTTTTCCTTAATCTCTAAGTGTAGGATCACTTGCCAGTCACTTCAGCTTTCTGAGTCTCAGAATCCTAATGCAAAAAATGGAAATAATAATATATAATTAATTAAATTATTGTGATGAGTATCTGTGAATAATAACATTTATTATGGTGAACATATTTTTTACCTCAAATTGAGCTATGTAAACAAAGGATTCTATTTTTTTCTTATGTGAGACTATCAATAATGCAAATCATAGAAAGCATAGTAAAATCACTTTAGTATTAAATAAATCACCTTATGAGAATAAAATTTCCAAAAAAATGAGATAACCCACACTCCCCCCTAAAATCCTGAACATATTATTGCTGTAAATATTCAGCATATAGATATAGATACTGAGTTTCATGAGTTTTGCTGAAGCTAAGTCATTTGAAACTCACATGACATCTCCACTCAACCAATCATACACCTTCTACTGGCAAACTCCTACTTAACCTACCAAACTCACATGTTGCCTCCTCCAGACAGTCTTCCTTATCTTTCCTGCTCAGGAGCACTTATGCTTGATTTTGTTGTTGTTGTTGTACTTAGCACCTTTATTAAAAATACCTGTGTGTCTTTCTTTCACATTAAACACTGACGACCTTCAAGGTAGGACTGTGTCTTGCTCTTTCTTTGTTTATACTCTCCATGTACTTTTCTCCAGACAAATGTAATTCAGTGCCTTGCACCCAGTAAGTGAATGTGCTTAGTAACTTCAGCTGTCTTCCTCTGGGTCTCTTCTTGTCTACAGACATGCTTATAAGTGACTGTGTACATGTGTTCTAGCTATGTTATTCAAGTGTAAACACCTTCAATCCTGTCTAAATGTCATAATGCAGCTGATACCTCTGACTGGTGTTCCTCCTGGGAACTGAGGCTTTGGAACAGTGAAGCATCCCAGTAATGAGGCATGTAGGAGGCACCTGGAATCCATTAGCAATGGATAAACTGCCATTACTATAATCTCTCTGGGGACTTTCAACCTGTGTAACTTATGATTGATCAAACTTTGGGAGCAGCGACTGGGGCACAAAGTGTACTGTTGCTGTGAGCCACTTTGCTTCTTTTTTTAATTAAATTATTTTTTTTTAGTTTTAAAGAAGCTTAGATTACATAAAATTACATAAAAATATAATGGATTCCCACATGCCTCACTCCTTCCCCCTCCCACACTTTCCCACATTAACAACATCCTTCATTAGTGTGGTACATTTGTTGCAATTGATGAAAACATATTGAAGCATTGTCACTAACCATGGACTACAGTTTACATTATAGTTAACACTCTGTCCCACACAATTTTGTAGGTTATGACAAAATACACAATGACCTGCATCTGTCATTGCAATGTCATGCAGGACAACTCCAATATCCTGAAAATGCCCCCATATTACACCTATTTTTCCCTCTCCCATCCCTCAGAACCTCTGGTGGCCACTGCCTTTATATCAATGATAAGAGTTCTTCCATTGTTAGAATAATAATAAGTCTATAGTAGAATAATAAGTCTACTTCAGTCCATTGTTCATTCCCCAATCTTGAGGACTTTGGGATCGTGATGCCCACTCTGTTTCTAATTGAAAGGGAGCTTAGATTCCATGGGGCAGATGGATGGAACAATCTTGCCTGCAGTTGCAGACACTCTCTGTTCCTAGGGATAGGCTAGGTGTTGTCCATCATCATCACCTTGTTAGTTGTCCTGGGTGAGTCCAATTCAGTCATCAAAAGTTCCCTCCCACCATTTCTTAGGGAACCAACACAAAACCAACACAAATTCACTAAGAAAAGAATACTGACCTCTCCAGGCTAATCACAATGGCTGGCCTGATTGAAATCAAGATTTAGTTCAGGATCAGGAACACCCAAATCAACTCAAGTTTATCAATCTATGTCAGGTTACTAAAGTATTAGTCCAAAAAAAAAATACAGATTGATAATTAAAAGGAGGCAAATGGCTTAAGTAGAAGTAAGCTTAAACATAAGAGAGTTCTGAATCCAGTTTTCAAGCCAAGGTCAGGAACCCAAGATATTACTGTCAGAAGAACCAAAAGTCAATTGGGAGTTCCATAAAAATAAGGTCCATTATCTTTTTTTTTTTAATTTTTTAAAAAATTTATTACATATCTCCCCCCCCCTTCCTTTCTGCTTGCTCTTGCTGTGTGTCCATTCTTGTGTTACTCTCTGTCCGCTTTGTCTCCCCCCATTGCGGCAACGCGCCGAGACCGGTCACCACACAGGCAGCTTTGCCCTGCTTGTGGGCGGCTTCTGCTTCCATTCACGGCCAGCTCTGCTTCAGTTCACGGGTGGCTGGCTGCGCTCCGTTCGTCGGCCACCTGCCCTGCCCATGGCGGCTTGCCCTTCTCAAGGCGGTCTGCCCGCTAGGAGAGGTCCCCGGGAACCGAACCTGGAGCCTCCCATGTGGTATACCGGCGCCCTATCCACTGGGCTATACGGCCGGCCCCGGGTCCATATCTTAATCAGCCCTCACATACCTCTCCTTCCACTCTTAGCACTGCTTCTTAAATACTAGTAGGAAAAATAAACCTTTTGAACAATCAATCCTGAAAAGTTTCAGTATTTAAGACATTTAGGTTGAAGAACCCACAGAGCAATTTGATTTTACTTTGAAGAATAGCAGGGGTGATGCTCCTTCTATATAGCATAATATAGTTATCTCCATGGATCATTTATGTTAGCACTAGGTGCTATGACAAGCTCCCAAATATTAGCAGCTTAACCCAGTAGGAATTATTCTCACTCACATGAAATAGCAAGAACATATTCCTAGTCAGCTTGAAGCCATCCTCAAGCCTTTTATTTATGTGAGTCAGGGACTCAGGTTCCTATCAGCTCATCCCTCCTCCATTTTCCAATTCACGACCTCTAAGGACCTTATACTCATTGTGGTCAGATGAATGACGGTCTCCAAAGATATATGTATCTTAATTCCCAGACTTTGTGTGTATGTTACTTTAGATGGTAGAAAAGATTTTGTAGCTGGGATTAAGTTGGAGACCTTGCAATAGGGAGATTATCATTGATTGTCTGTGTGGGCCCAATGTAATCACAAGGGTCTTTATAAGAGGGAGGCAGGAGGGTCAGAAAGAGAAATCGTAAGGATGGAAGCAGAGGTCAGAAGGGAAAG
The DNA here is from genome assembly GCA_004027955.1 of Chaetophractus vellerosus. NCBI lineage: Eukaryota > Metazoa > Chordata > Mammalia > Cingulata > Chlamyphoridae > Chaetophractus > Chaetophractus vellerosus. The sequence continues at coordinate 11,976 of PVKH010019198.1, forward strand.
AAGATGCTACTCTGCTGGCTTTGAGTTGGAGGAAGAGACCACAAACCAAAGACTCAGGGAGCATCTAGGAGCTAGAAAAGCCATGGAAACAGATTTTCCCCTAGAGTTCCCAGAAGGAATGAGGTTGGTCAACACCTTAATTGTCCAGTGAGACTGATTTTGGAGCTCTAGTTTCCAGAGCTGCAAAGTAATAAATACATGTGGTTTTAATGTGTTTATAGTAGTTTGTTGTGGCAGCCTTAGAAAACTAAGATGCTCATCTATGTCAAGCTAGATGGGGAAGGAGCATGGAGGACTGAGTATGGAACAGCAAGGCTGGAAGTGGCATAAATTCCTTCCACTCAGGTTCTATCAGCAAGAGGTCAGCTACACAGCTACCTCTAACAGCAAGGGAGCCAGAAAATGCAGTCTTATCCAGGAGTACATGAGTTTATTAATCAGCTAACAGATGATCGCACAATCTCCTTTTGCATTCCTTTGTTACTCAGAGAGATTAGAGGATGGGAAGAAAACATCCACCTTGAGATTATTAAATATGAGTGTAATTCATCGCATCTATCTTATTCTTCTAAAAATGTTATACTGCCTTGAAAGAACCCTTCAGTGATCTGACAGAATCCCAGTTGAGCAAGCTGGGTAGTTAGAATCAGAATCACTAATTTCGCCTGCCTTTGGTATGCAGGCAGCAGAAGTTCCCAATATCTCTATTCATTTGTTCATTCATTAAAACATTAAATATTTATTCAGCATCTATTCTATGAACAGCACTGGGCTGGTAAGACAGGAGGACACAAAAAATACATTTCCAGGAAGAATAGGTCATTTATCAGGTGGATTGGACTTTATTCAAGTTCTATCATCTAGTTAAAGCAGACAAGCCATGTTCTGGCTCACCTTAGATCCAAGGGATAGACCCTAGCCAAGGGGAAGTGTCTTCCCCGAATCAGTAATACCCATGTGTGTATGGAAATCCCACTCTTTCCTCTGCCTCCTTGCTCCCACCCCACCCTGCCTATATTTCCTATATATGTCTTTCTTCTCATTCTCATCTTGATTGATTTGATTTCACCATTTGTAAATTTTGTTGTGTGTAAGTAAAGTTACCATCTCTCAGAATGACTGAAATACAAAACTTCGCCTGAGTCAAAACAAGCACAAAAAATGCTGAGAAAGTGATTATACCATAAAAGACGTTGATTGCAATTCAACAAGAAAGGAAGTGACTAGGGCAGAGGGACAGTAAAGAAAACTTCCCCTCCTGCCCCTGCTGCCCTTTTTTCTCATAGCTCAGGAAAAATGGACCAGTGCCCACAGTTCCACCTCTCCTGCAGAAATCTGCCAGATCAATAGCTCTTCACTATCTGCTACTCTCATATCGTTGGACCTTTCTCCTCTCCCTTCCAGAATTGCTGGCTCAGCTGCTCAGGGGACTCCAGGGCTCCAAGAGCTTGAAGATCATTTTTATTAAAGGTGGGGTAACAGGGAAACAGACTTGAGTGTTCAACAGGGATGAAATGGATCAACAAGAGGTCCTGGGAGGAGTATGGCCTCTCCTTCATCTTATTTGTTGTTTGGAAGCCTAATTATTCCTGTGTTTAGGCTTGAAAAGGGTGTGCAGGTGCCATCATGTTTCAGGGGAAAGTGGAAAAATGAATTGAAAAATGACTCCCTTGGTCTGAACTTACGTCTTGGACAAATCAAAGTCTGAAATACTACACCATAGCTGGCCCGTGAGAATCTGCCGACAGACTGCTGGCTTGAAGAGATTCAAGTGCTATTATGTCAAAGACACTGAGCAGAGAAATAATCCAGAAATGAAGCAAAGACATAGAGTGTGGTCCCACCAGGATAGGGTGTGCAGCTTGGGTAGGAGGTGAGGAATGGGGTGGGGGGATTGGCTTTGCAAATTCCCAGTGCCTTCAGAAAACTGGGAATGAGGAAATAAGTAACTTTGGGTTCATTGAGGAGGAGGACGACTGGTCATTCCTAAAATCCGTCTGTGAGGAGATATTCCAGAATCAGGAAAGAGGCAGAGATTATAACCTCCTTTTTCTTTTTCTTCACAAAGAAATTGAAACAAAGTAATTTTGTGGCTCTTACTGGGTATCTCACTCATTCAACAGATATTTAAGTACCTGTAGCACATTTTCTGTTAACATCACCTCTTTAAACAGGTGCCAATACTCATTCATCATAGTAAATTATAAGATGGCTGCCCCTTCTTCTGTCTTCTCTGCCTCTCTTCTAACCTTTCCCATGGCTGTCTTTAATACATGCCTGCTAAACCTACTATTTGGGGAGGATCAGCAAAATGATGGTCATGACTATAAAGGAAACTGGAAAGACCAGTTCATCATTTGTCACTGCTAGTTATGTTTTTTTGAAGGAGGAGGTAGTCAGCTCTGTCCGCACATAGGTTTGGAAAACCCATGTTCCTGACAAATCAAAGAGCTGAGATTAGAGGACACATTTATTTCTCATTCTGAGAGAAAGCTTCCTGGGTGCTAGCCATCTCACACACAAAACCGTATTAGCACCTTATGAGTGTACCCTACTGTGCTAGGTGCTGTGGATAATACAAAAGAAATTTAAAACATGGGACCTTCCCTGCAGAATCTCACAATAAAGCTTAATGAAACCATTGAATTCAAGGCAACACATGATTAAGTGTTCCATGAGTGGTACAGACAGAATGTGCTAGAAGACATTGGGAATGGAAAATCACTGGGGGCTAGGACAATGGAGACCTCAAAGAGCATATGGAGGTCCAAGTGGATATTGATGGGCAAGCACACTTATGGAGCAGAGAAGGAAAAGAAATTCCAGACAGAGAAGACAGCTAGGTCTTATAATAAGGAATGAGCATGCTTAGGTATCAGGGAGATAAGCTAACTGGAGCAGAGAGACTTCTGTGAAAAGCAGTAAGAGGCAAATGGGGGGTGGAACCAGG
>PVKH010019199.1:0-14920 GCA_004027955.1 Chaetophractus vellerosus
AAGTAGATACTACCCTAAACAGTGGGGCTCCTAAGGGCTCTGGAGATACCCAGGTCCTAAGGTCATGGCAGATAGCTATGGAGTTTTGTGCCTTTCCAATGGGTTCTTCTTTAAAGATTGTGCTCCCAAGTTTGACAGAGTTAGACTCAGATGTGACTTCTCTACATATGCCTCTTCTGTCCCTTTTATTTGAACATATTGTTGGTGCTGGAGTTGGTAGGTGTACATCCAAGAGACTTGAATCTCTGGGCTGTCCATGTGCCAACTGGGCCCTGAGCCCCAGCAGAGTTGCAACGCCTACTCTCCAGTTCATTGGACTTACCCAGGACAACTAAGAAGGAGATGAGGATGGACAACCACTACACCAAGGAACCAAGAGAGTCTACAACTGCAAGCAAGAGAGTCCCATCCATCAGCCAATTAGAGGTGGAGTGGGCATCACCATCCCATAATCCTCAGGATTGGGGAATAAAATGTAGACTGTTTTAGACTACTGGTATTCTACTATAGACTTATTGTGATTCTAGCAATGGAAGAAATTATATCATTGATGTGGAGATAGTGGCCACTGGAGGTGCTGAAGTCCGGGAGAGGGAAAAAGAGGTATAATATGGGGGCATTTTCAGGACTTGGAATTGACCTGAATGACATTGCAATGACAGATACAGGCAATATATATCCTGCCATAACTTACAGAATTGAGTGGGAGAGAGTGTAAACTACAATGTAAACTATAATCCATGCTTAGTGGCAATGCTCCAAAATGTGGTCATCAATTGCAATGAATGTACCACACTAATGAAAGAAGCTGTTAATGTGGGAAAAGTGGGAGGTCTTGGGAGTGGCGCATATGGGAATCCCCTATATATTTTAAAAGTAATGTTTCATGTAATCTAAGTATTTTTAAAAATAAATTAAAAATATATTTAAAAAAATAATCCTATGTTGGTGGGTTTTTCTCTCAACACTTCAAATATTTCATTCCAATCTCTTCTTGTTTGCATAGTTTCTAAATAAGTCTCATATAATTTTTATCCTGTTCCTCTACAAGCAAGGTGTCCTCTCTCTTCTTTCAAGATTTTCTCTTTGCCTTTGGTTTTCTGCAGTTTGAATATGATATGCCAAGGTGTAGATTTTTTGTTATTTTTCCTCCTTGATGTTCTCTGAGATTCTTGGGTTTGTGGTTTAGAGTCTGTCATTAATTTTGGAAAAGTCTCAGTCATATTTCTTCAAACATTTTTTCTGTTCCATTCTCTCTTTTTCTTCTGGTATTTCTATTACATGTATGCTACACCTTTTGTAATTATCCTATAAATTCTTAGATATTCTGTTCCATTCCTTTAATTCCATTTTTTTCTTTGCCTTTGGGAAGCTTCTATTGACATATCTTCAAAGTCACTGATTCTTTCCATAGCAATGCCAGTCTACTGATGAACCAATTAAAAACATTCTTCATTTCTGTGCAGTTTTTTAAAAAAAAAATCTAACATTTCCTTTTAATCCCTTCTTACAGTTTCCATCTCTCTGCTTACATTATCCATCTATTCTTACATGCTATACACTTTTAATATTAGAGCCCTAAAATTATTTTAAACTCCCAGTGTGAAAATTTCAAAATCATCATATCTGAGTCTGGTTCTGATACTTGTTTTGTCCCTTCAGATTGTGTTTTTTCTTTTCTTTCCTTTTAGCATGGCTTGTATTTTTATTTTTATTTTTATTTGATTTTTTTGTTAAAAGCTGGATATGATATATTGGGTAATAGGAACTGATGTTGATAGACCATTAGTGTGAAGTTTTATGTTTATCTGGATGTAGGTGTCAGAGGCTAAAATTTCCTCTGGTGTCTTTTTTTGTCTCCCCTGTTGTCTTTGGTTTTCCCTAGAAACTCTTTCTTAAATAGAGTCTGATCATTGCAGTTCTTTCAGTTGTATTACTACACAGAAGTCCTGTTGATGTGCTGGTAAGGTGTGGGGGGAAGGGAACCATTCTTTAAGCCTACGATTATCTTTCAGTCTTTTGGTGGGTTGTGTCCCTGGGCTGTGACCTTCACAAATGCTTCTTAGCTATTTCACTCTTATATGAGACAGGAAGTCTATAGGGAGCTGAAGTTGGGTAATTTCCCTTCCCCCAAGTAAGATAAAGCTCTTGTGAAGTCTTTTCTCTTGCTAGGTAGGCCTTTTATTTATGGAGAACACTCCGAGATTGTTTCAAAATGTTTATTTTTATTCTCCTCCTGGCCAAACACAAGGGGATTATATTCCAAGTTTCACTGTGAGAATCACCATGAGAACCTGTTGGAACTTCTGAATGTAAAACTCATTAGAGTGTGAAAGTATGTGGTGTTCTCTTAGTCTCAGTTTTCAGGAGTTTTTAATTCTCAAGTTAGTCCACACTCAGTCTTTAGCAATTCATCAAAATTGCCATTTAAGTCAGGGGTTCTTAAAAAGGGGTCCGTGAGCTTGAATTGAAAAAAAAAACAAAAAACATTATTCTTGTGGGAATGTGTCGGTGTGGGTATGATATATTTATATATTTATTCAATAATATACAGTATGGTGTGGACTTAGTAAGGGGTTTGTTAAAAACCCTGATTTAAGTGTTCCTGCTAGGTTCCAGTCGTTTCTGCTTCAGGTAAACTGATCTCTATGCTCAGTATTGGCCTGTCTCTCCAGTTCTAAGGTTAGAAGTTTGTTGTTTGTTCTGTGAGTTCATTTCCCTCATGGATGTATGAAAAGTAATTGAATTTCAGTTTTTTTCAGCTTTTTATTGTTGTTGTGAGATATTTCTAGGCCTAGAGTCTTTACATGTCAAAGTGGAAACTGGAAGTTGAGTCATAATATTTTAATAAACTTGATACTTCTAATTTACCTGCAGTTTTTGAAAATTTTTCATTCTAAACCAAAAGTCCAACGGTTATTATTTTTTCAATAAAAATGCATTGAGCTATGGGCCAGAAGTCTCAATATTCCTAAGATGTCAATTCTCTCCAGATTGACCTATAGAATCCCAATTAAAATGCCAGCAAGATTTTTTTGTGGAAATTGACAAGCTGATTCTAAAATTCATATGGAGCTACAAAGAAACTCAAATAGCAAAAACAATTTTGAAAAAGAAAAACACAGTTGGAGGACTAAAGCTACTTGACTTCAAGGTTTGGTAGTCAAGATGGTGTAATGTTAGCATAAAGATTAACAAATAGATAAATGGAACAGAAGATAAAGTCCAGATATGGACTTACACATATATAGACAACTGACTTTCAGCAAAAGTACAAAGGCAATTCACTAGAGAAAGGATAGTCTTTTAAACAAGTTGTATTAGAATAATTGGATATCCACATGCAAAAAAAAAAAAAAACCAAAAAACTTCAACCTATGCCTGATGCCATATAAAAATTAACTTAAAATGGAACAGACTTAAATATAAAACCAAAAATTATGAAAATTCTAGAAGTCAATATAGAGAAAATATTTGTTATATAGGGTTAGGTGGATTAAATTGCCAACTTGGACTTCATTGAAATTAAAAACTTCTGGGGCCAGCTATAGCCCAGTGGATAGGGCGCTGGTACACCACATGGGAGGCCCCAGGTTCGGTTCCTGGGGACCTCTCCGAGTGGGCAGACCGCCTGAGAAGGCAAAGTTGCCATGGGTGGGGCACAGCCGCCGTGGGCAGGGCAAAGCCGCCACGGGCAGGGCGAGCCGCCTGCAAACGGAGCAAAGCTGCCTGTGAACATAGCAAAAGCCACCCGGGAACGGAAGCAGAGCCACCCACAAGCGGGGCAAGCCGCCTGCGCAGTGAGCTGACTCGGTGCGTCGCTGCAGCGGGGGGAGACAAAGAAGACATAAAAGAACACACAGAAAAATGAACACATAGCAAGAGCAAGCAGAAAGGGGGGGGGGATATGTAACAAGAACAACAACAAAAACCTTCTGCTCTCCCAAAGATATTGAGAGAATGAAAAGATGAGCCAAATAGTGAACATTTGAAATCATATTTTTATAAAGTATGTGTATCCAGAATATACAAAGAACCTCCAAAACTCAGTAATTAAAAGAAAAAAAACAAAAAACAGCAACACCCGTGGGAAAAAGATAGAACACACTTCACTAAAGATGATATATGGATAACAAATAAGTGCATGAGAAGGTAATAAACATTATTAATTATTAGGGAAATGCAAATTAAAACCATAGTGGATACCACTATATACCTCTTAGAATGGCTAAAATTAAAAAGGACTGGCTGTATCATGTTTACTATGATGCAGAGGAACTAGAACTCTCATACACTGCAGATGGAAATGTTAAGTGGTACAGTCATTTTGGAAAAGAGTTCAGCAGTTTCTTAAAAAATTAAGTGTATACCTACCATATGATCCAACTGTCTCACTCCTAGGAGAAATGAAAGCATATTTCTATGAAAAGACTTACATACAAATGTTCACAGAAGGACTTCTGGGAAGCTGGCATCAGAGTAGGTAGGCAGGACACAACTCTTTCACAAAAACAATGGAGGAAGGGCTAAAAGCTGTCCAAGGGATTTGCTTTATGGATCTGCACAGTAGAGTGCTGCACATTCTCTGGTGGGGGTGGGGGGCAGGAAAGACAGACAGGCAGACGAAGAAGCCAAAATTAAAATTATGAATTACTAAGCTTTATGGCCAAGAACAGCACCCACCCCCACCCTCAAATGAATAGCCCTTATGTTATAAAACCCAAGGCTCACTGCAGCCTACTGAGAAAGGAACAGATGTCTTCCACCTTGGGAGGGTGCAGAGGGTAGAGAGTGGTTTCTCTTCACTGAATTTGGCCAGCACAGCCTCATTGAATCTAAGCTCTGCTCAGACCAGAAACATGGGCAAATGGAGGTTGAACAAGAGCCACCTCTGGACAGATTTGCTAACAAATACTCTGTACTGGATGGCTGGGTAATTGCAAGGAGAAAAATAGCTTTTAGGAGTCTCTCATCCCAGCCCCTTGGAGTAGAGGTGAGCTCAATTGGTGAGTTCTTGGCACTATTTTGATAACTTAAGCTGGGCAAGTTTAAAGACTTAGGATAAGATGAACCCCAAATCAAAGAAGAGCCATGGAAAAAAAAAACTACTAGGCAAGAGAGAGAAATTGACCATCAAAATAAATTCACCAACATATTCAATTGCCTAGATATCAGCAAAAAAGTTCAAGTCATACTAAGAAGCAGGAATATATGGCCAAGGTAAAGGAACAAATAAAAACTCCTGACAAGACTCAGGATTTAAGATAACTAATCATTGAAAACCACACAAATCTCCTAAATCAATTCAAGGAGTTGAAGGAAAATGTGACTAAAGAGTTAAAGGCTATTAAGAAGACACTGGGTGAGCATAAAGAACAATTTGAAATCCTGCAAAGAAAAGTTACAGAGCTTATGGGAATGTAAGACACAATGGATTGATTAAAAACACATTAGAGGGATTGGATGTAGCTCAAGCATTTGGTTGCCTGCCTCTCACATGGGAGGCCCCAGGTTTGGTTCCTGGGGCCTCCTAAAGAAGATGAGCAGACACTGCAATGAACAGATGCTGCAATGAGCACATGCCACAACCAGCAAGACATTGCAACCAGCAGATGCTGCAACAAGTAGATGCCACAACCAGCAGATACTGCAACCACCACAATGAGCAGACACTGCGATGCCCAAACCAGTGGATGATGCAACAAGCAGATGAAACAACCAGCAAGGAGCAGAAGTGGCCGAAGCAGTTGGCTTCTCACCTCTCACATGTGAAGTTCCGGTTCCCAGTACCTCCTTAAGCAGAGGAGCAGACAATGAGCAGACAGATGAGGGAGCCATCTGGGGAGAGGAAATTAAAACAATACATTAGAGGCATATAACAGCAGATTTGATTGATGGAAGACAGAATTAGTGACTTGGAGGACCAAGCATATGAACTTGAAAAGACAGAACAGAAAGAGCAAAGATTGGAAAGAATAGAGCAGGCTATCAGAGAATTGAATAACAAAATGAAACCCAAAAAACATACATGTGATCAGAGTCCCAGAAGGAGAAGAGAATGGAAAAGGGGCAGAAATAATACATGAGGAAATAATGACTGAAAACTTACAATCCCTTATATTATCAAAGACACAAATATCAGTATTCAAGAAGGACAACACACACTAAACAGAATAAACCTGAATAGACCTACGTCAAGAAATTTACTATTCAGAATGACAAAGAGCAGAGATAAAGAGAGGATCCTAAAAGCAGGAAGAGAAAAGCAAAGCATCACATACAAGGAAACCTCAAAAGGATTAAGTGCCCATCTCTCATCAGAAACCATGGCGATGAGAAGAAAGTAGTATGATGTATTTAAAGCACTGAAAGAGAAGAACAGCCAGCCAAGAATTCTGTATCCAGCAAAACTGTCCTTCAAACATGAGAGTGACTTCAAAGTCTCCACAGGCAAAGAAAAACTGATAGAGTATGTTACCAAAAGACCAGATTTACAAGAGATACTAAAGGGAGTGATATGGCCTGAAAAGAAAAGTTAAGGATGAGAGACTTGGAGAAGAATGTGAAAATGAAGATTATTAGGAAGGGTAACATAAAGGGTAAAAAGACAGACAGTCACCTCGGATGTAAGGACACAATCAGGTTAAAAATGAGAGGTTGGAAAAGATATTCCATGCAAATAGTAACTAAAAAAAGAGCTGGAATAGCAACAAAAATATCAGAAAAAAAAAGATTTTAAAAGAAAACTGTTATAAGGGAGGAAGAAGGTCATTATATATTAATAAAAGTAGCAATTCATCAAAAGAAATAACTATACTAAATATTTATGCACCTGAGTGAACCCAAGATACATGAGGCACACACTGGCAAAACTGAAGGGAGAAATAGATGTCTCTACAACAATAGTTACAGACTTCAAAACACCACTGTCAGTACTGGATAGAACATCTGGACAAAGGATAAATAAGGAAACAGAGAGCTTGAATAATATGATATATGAACTAGACCCAACAGATGTTTATAGAACATTACACCCCAAAACAACAGGTTATACATTCCTCTAATGTGCTCATGGATCTTTCTCTAAGATCATATGTTGGGTCTCAAGACAGGTCTTAATAAATTTAGAAAGGCTGAAATTATACAAAGCACTTACTCTGATCATAGTGGAATGCACTTGCAATCAATAATAGATGCAAAAAGGGAAAATTTACAAATATGTGGAGATTAAACAACATACTATTAAATAATCAGTGGGTCAAAGAAGATATTGCAAGAGAAATAAGTAAATATCTTGAGATGAATGAAAATGAGAACACAACATATAAAAAACTACAGGATATAGCAAAGACAGTGCTGAGAGGGAAATTTATAGTCCTCAATGCTTACATTAAAAATGAGCTAAAATTGAGGATCTAACTGCATACCTGGAGGAACTAGAAAAAGAACAGCAAACTAATCCCACTTTAAGCAGATGGAAAAAACTAATAAATATCAGGGCAGAAATAAATGCAATTAAGAAAAAAAGCAATAGAATAAAAAAACCCAAAAGTTGTTTCTCTGAGAAGATCAACAAAATTTACTGACCATAGGCTAAAGTGACAATGAAAAAAGTAGAGAAGATGCAATTAAATAAAATAAAAAATGAGAGGGGGTCATTACCTCTGACCCCACAGAAATAAGAGCATATTAGAAGGTTCTATGAACAACTATACATCAACATACTACACAACGCAGATGAATTTAACAAATTCCTAGAAACACACAAACAACCTTGCTCCCCCAGAAGAAAATAGAAGACCTCAACAAACTATTCACAAGTAAGGAAATTGAAACAGTTTCAAAAACCTCCCCAAAATGGAAACTCCATGACCATCAGATGGCTTCACAGGTGAAATCTACCAATCATTCAAACATGATCTCATACCAAAAAAAAAAAAAAAAAAAAAAAAAAAAAAAAAAAAAAAAAAAAAAAAAAAAAAAAAAAAAAAAAAGAGAAAAGAAAAAAGAACAGGAAGGCACACTACCAAACTCATTCTATGTAGCCAACAACACCCTAATACCAAAACCAGATAAAGATACTATGAAAAAAGAAAATTACAGACAAATTTCTCTAATGAATATAGATGCAAAAATCCCCAATAAAATACTTGCAAACCCAATTTAAAAGCACATTAAAGGAATTATACATTATGATGAAGTGGGATTTATCCCAGGTATACAAGGGTGGTTCAACATAAGAAAATCAATTAGTGTAATAAACCACATTAATCAACTGAAGAAGAAAAATCACATGATCCTCTTGATTGATGCAGAAAAGGTATTTGACAACATAGAACATCCTTGATAGGAACACTCAAACAGAGAGGAATAGAATGAAGTTTTCTCAAACTGGTAAATTGCATATATGAAAAATCTGCAGCTAGCATTGTTCTCAATGATGAAAGAGTGACAGCATTCTTGCTGAGATTGGGAACAAGACAAGGATGCCACTGTAACCACTGTTATTCAATATTTTCTATAGGTTCTAGCTAGAGTAATTAAGGAAGATAAAGAAGTAAAAGGCAAATAGGAGAAGTAAAAATTTTGCTATTTGCGGTTGATATGATCCTACATCTAAAAAATCCAAAATATCCACACCAAAACTACTAGAACTAATAGACAAGTTTGGCAAAGTGGTGGGATACAAGATTAATACTCAAAAATCAGTAGTGTTTCTATACATTACTGATGTGCGGTCTTTAGGGGAAGTTAGAAAAAATATTACATTTATAATAGCAACTATAAGATTCAAATATTTGAGAATAAACTTAACCAAGGATGTAAAGGACCTGTATTCAGAAACCAAAAAAGAAACCAAAGACTTAAATAAATGGAAAGACATTCTGTGTTCATGGATTGGAAGACCAAATATTAAGATGTCAATTCTACCCAAACTGACTTACAGATTAAATGCAATCCCAATCAAAATCCCAGCAGCTCCCCCCCCCTTTTTTTTTGCAGAAATGGAAAAGCCAATTATTTTTTAAGGTTAAGGGGACTTGAATAGCCAAAAATTCCTTTAAAAAGAAGAACAAGGTTGGAGGACTCCCACTTCCTGACTTTATAGCATATTACTTAGCTACAGTGATAAAAACAGCATGGTACTGGCATAACGATAGACATAGTGACCAAAGGATCCTAATGAAGTAGTCAGAAATAGACCCTCACATCTATGGTCAAGTGATGTTTGACAAGGCTGTATAACAAGGCTGGCCCTAGCTGGGTCAGAATAGTCTATTCAGCAAATGGTCCTGGGAATAATGGATATCCATATCCAAAAGAAAGAAAGAGGACCCCTATCTTATGCATTATAGAAAAATTAACTCAAAAGGGACCAAGGACCTAAATATAAATGTGAAAACCATAAAACTCATAGAAGAAAATGTACAGAAACACCCTCAAGATCTTATGGTCAGTGGTAGTTTCTTAAACCTTACACCCAAAACACAAGCAATGAAAGCAAAAAATAGATAAATGGGACCTCCTCAAAATTAAACACATTTGTCCTTCAAAACACTTTGTCAAGAAAGTAAAAAGGCAGCCTACTCAATGGGAAAAAATATTTGGAAACCACATATCTGATAAGGGTTTGACATCACGTTATATTAAGAGATCATAGAACTCAATGATAAAAAGACAAGCGACCCAATTAAAAATTCAGCAAAATACTTTAATAGGCATTTTTCTAAAGAGGAAATACAAATGGTCTTAAAACATATGAAAAAATGTTCAACATTTCTAGCTATAGGGAAATGCAGATCAAAACTACAATGGAATACCATTCCACACATTATAAAATGGCCATTATTAAAAAAAAATAGAACTACAAGTGTTGGAGAGGATGTGGAAAAATAGGAACACTTTTTCACTGTTGGTGAAAGGAGGGAAAGGAGAATGGTGCAGCGTCTGTGGAAGACAGTTTGGAAATATCTCAAGAAACTGAGTATAGCACTGCTGTATGATCCAGCAACCCCATTACTGGGAATATTTTCAGAAAGCCTGAAAGCAAGGATGTGAACTGAAATTTGTACACCAATATTCATAGCAGCATTATTTACAATCACTAAAATATGGACCCAGCCCAAGTATCCTTCAACAGATGAATGGATAAACAAAATGTGGCATATACATACAATGGAATACTATTCAGATGTAAGAAGAAATGAAATGGGGATGCATTGTATTATGCATATTATGTTGAGTGAAACAAGCCAGACAAAAAAGGATAAATATTGTATGGTCAAACTAATATGAACTAAATACAATGAGTAAACCCACACAGGTAAACTCTAGAGTATAGGTTATTTGGAAGTAGAATGTGGGTTGAGAATGGGAGATGATGCTTAATGTATATAGAATTTTTTAAAAGGTTTATTATAAAAGTGTAGAAGCAGGGAGCTTGAGTAGCTCAGTAGTTGAGCACTGGCTTCCCACATGCGAGGTTCTGGATTCAATCCCTGGCCCTGGTACCTCCAAAAAAATAAAAGAATAAAAGTGGGGAAATGAATAGAGTTGATGGTAGCACATTATAGTGAGTACAACTAACACTGCTGATTTTTAAATCTGATTGTGGCTGAAAGGGGTAAACTGTAGATGTAAATGTCAATTTGAGGGAAACTAGAGAATATTTGGGGACTGTATAACAGTGATTTCAGTGGTGGGTGAAGATTGTGGTTAATAATATAAATGTAAGAATGTTCTTCTTTTGCAAAGTGTTAAGACTATGGTAATACACTGGAAAATTACAACTAATGTTATATGGACAATAATTAAGGGTAATATTGTAATATTTTCTCAGCGAGGGCAAAGACAATATTATATCAATTGTAAGGGACAATAATAGGTGGGTATAAGGGTGTGCAAATGTCATATTTTTCCTTTTAAACTAATGAAAATGTTCTAAAATTGACTGTGGTGATGACAGCTCAACTTTGTGATGAAAATGATAGCCATTGAGTGTACCCTTTGAATGGACTGTATAAAGCATGGGGCTTTATAACACAGAGAATGCAGTGGTAGATATGTGGTGGTTAACATAACAAATATGAGAATTTTCTCTCATGAGCTATGAAAAATACATAATACTAATACAGGATGTTAATAATCAGGTGGTGTATTAGTCAGGATTTTCAAGGAAACCAGAACTGAAAGGAGATATCTGTAAATAGTATAAGGTTTTATAAAATTGTCTCACATGACCATGGGGATGCACAAGTCCAAATTTCTTTGAGTAGGCTGCATGTCAGGACTCCGATGAAGGTCCTGGATGAATTCCCCAGGAGACATCTGCTGTCTGAAGTGGTTAGGAATTCTGCCCACTGGGAGGATTTCCCCTTACCACTGGCCTTCAGGGCCATCCCAGAAAGAGGCTGCAGTGCTGCTGCTGCACTTTTGGGTGGTACCTGCATACCGTGAAGAATCATCTGTAAACCAGGCCCAGGTTTTCTCTTCCTCAGTCAACTGATTGCAAGGAACTGCACAAGAGACCATAGCTGTGCACTGGGAAAGAGAAGGTAATGTAGCAAGAGTGGTGGCCATGGCCACTTCTTCAAGTAAATTACTTTGCCTTCAGGATCCACTTATCTTGTATATACCACTTCCACTTTATTATGGGGTGCTGCTGTGACTTCCAACTTTATGGTTTGGAGGTTCAGATCTCATGGTAACTTTGTGGCCCATAGTTAAGCGTTCAGTCTCTACTAAGGCCCAGTAGCATACCAAAAGCTGTTTATCAAAAGGAGAGTAGTTATCTGCAGAGGATGGCAGTGTTTTGCTCTAAAACCTGAAGGGTTTGTGTTGTGATTCGCCTATAGGCACCTGCCAAAGTCTCCAGACAGCATCTGTATTTGTCACTGATACTTCCAGCACCATTGGATCTACTGGATTATATGGTCCCAGTGGCAGTGCAGCTTGCACAGAAGTCTGCACATGTCTTAGATGTGTGGATCCTCTTGTTCCAATCTCCACTTAAAACTAGCAGCTTTTTTTTTTTATCACTCAATAAATAGGCCAGAGTAGCACACAAATGAGGGATATGTTATCTCCAAAATCTGAAGAGGTCAAATAAGAATTGTGCCTCTTTTTTTTGTTTGTAGGAGGGGCCAGTTGCAACAGCTTATCTTTTACTTTAGAAAGAATACCTTGGCCAGCAGTACACCATTAGTCACCTAGATATTTCACTGAGGTGGAAAGGTCCTGTATTTTTGTTGGATTTATTTCCCATCCTTTCTCATGCAAATGCCTTACCAATAAGTTAGAGTAGTTGCTACTTCTTGCTCACTAGGTCCCATTAGCATGATATCATCCATATAATGGAACAGTGTGATGTCTTGTGTGAATATTGTGACATAGGGCTGGAGAGTTGATATACTCCTGAGAAAGGACAGTAAAGGTATATTGCTGGTTTTGTCAGTTGAAAGCAAACTGTTTCTGGTGGTCCTTACTAAGGGCAATTGAGAAAAAACCATTTAGTAGATCAATAGTTGCCTACCAGGTACCAGTGGATGTATTGATTTGCTCAAGCAATGATACCACATCTGAGAAAGCAGCTGCAATTGGAGTCACCACCTGGTTAGGTTTAAAATAATCCACTGTCATCCTCCAAGATCCATCTGTTTTCTGCATGGGTCAAATAAGAGCATTGAATGGGGATGTGATGGGAATTACCACCCCTGCATACTTCGGTCCTTAGTAGTAGAACTGATCTTTGCAGTCCCTTTAGGAATAAGGTATTGCTTTTGTTTACTACTTTGCTAAGTAGGAGCAGTTCTAGTGGCTTCCATTTGGCCTTTCCTACCTTAACAGCCCTCACTCCACAAGCAAGGGAGACAATGTGGGGATTCTGCCAGTTGCTGAGTATGTCTATTCCAATTATGCGTTCTGGAACTGGGGAAATAACCTCAGAATGGGTCTGGGGACTTATTCTGACTGTTGGACCACAGTGGTGTCCTGGGTCTCCTGGAACTAATGTCACTTCTGAGCCAGTGTCTAATAATCCCCAAAATGTCTGATCAATTCCTTTTCCTTGGTGCAGTTACCCTGGTAAAAGGCTGTAGGTCTCTTTGGGGATGGCTGGGAAGAAGATTAACAGAATAAATTTTTGGCAGTATAACAGGTCCTTCCCAAGGGAACCTGGTATTTCCCTAATTTAAGGGGTTCTGAGTCTGTTAGCTGTCTCAAATCTGGGAATTGATTAAGGGGCTGTGACTCTCTGTTTCTGTAATTCAAGTTAGGCTTTTGTTCACTCAATCTAGAACTCTTATGTTAATACAATCAAGTAGGAATTTAGTAGACTGCCCATCTATTTTAATTCTAGGTACCCCATGATCTGTGCATACAGAAGGTCTATGTGACTCAGATTATTTTGACTGTGGCTTTGAGTCTACTTTTCATTGTGGTATCCCTGCCTACCTTATCTTTGGTAATTAAGTGCTGCCACTTGGCTTCTGCTGGCTTGGGTTCTAATCATTCCCACAGTGTTTAAGGATCTTGGTTCCATGACAGCAGTTCCAACAGTAATATCTGACCTACAGAGAAGAGCAACCACAGAGTTCTTCAGGGAAGATGGAGTTAATCTCACAAATTTATTCCTCACAGTCCTGGCAAAATGTGTGTGCTTTGGACATTTCTGGGGTGGATGGGCAAGTCTTCTAACATCCTAATCTCTACAAGACTTTGGATCCCCTCATCTACATATACTAGGGCAATTCTGGTATATTGACTTCAGGCAATGTCAGCCATCTTTTCATCCATGTTTCAGCCATCCATCCAAACGAACTGTTGGAGCCCTTTCTAACCCCTTGAGCTACAACACTGTATCTATAATCTTTGCTTAGTGGGCCCATATCAATAATTTAAGCCTCATCCAACTTTATATTCCTTCCACCATTATCTTATACCATTACTATCCATTCCCACACATATTCCACTGATTTTTGTCTATATAAGTTGGAAAACTCATGCAGTTCTTTTGGAGTATAACATACTTCCTCATGGGTTACACTTTGTGCTTCACCTTTGGGGGTTTGTTGTAACTTTAGTTTAGTTATAGGTCTGAAATAAAAAAAGGGATGGTGTGGTGGGTAAGGAGAAGCATTAGAAGTGTCTTGCAAGCCAATTATCTCAGAGCATTCCATGGCAGTTTCATCTGGTGAGACAGGATTTATCTCTTCAGGTGGTGCATTGGATGGGAGACTTTTGGGGGTAGTCTAGAGGTTGGATGGTGGATGCTAAAGGTTGGGTGGTTTCCTCAAAGTGGGGAGGAGGTCAGGTGGCTCTCTCCTCAGGGAAGACCATTATAGGTTTATCTGGCAAAGTATTAGCAGAATTTAAGGTTTCAATATCCCCACTGCCATCATTATCAACTCATATGTCTCTATCCCATCCTCAAGATTCCACTCCTTTCCAATCAGTGCCCTCACTTTAACAGCAGACACCTTGCAAGGTTGAGATTTTAGTTTCTGTTATAACTCTGCTGCTTGTACAATGAGACTCTGAGTTGGGTTTTCAGAGATCTCAAATCTGCAGCTGCAAGAAACAAGATTTTCTTTCAAAGCACACATGGAAACTTTCATATCATTCATGCTGTGCTTAAGTTGCAAATCTGAAGCCTTCATCTCAGCCCTTTCTCTTGTAACTGTATCCAATGTATTCAGGAAAAACTATACAACATCATTGTACCTTTTAAATCCACAAAATTCTGTTAAGGTGTTAAAAATACTCACATCCAGAGACTTGCATCTTATAAACATGGAAGTTGTAATATCCTGTGGTGATATTTTGTGTATCTCTATTGCCAACTCATACCATGAACTGTCACTGGCCTCTTGATTATTGGAAACAGAGTCATTAGTGTCCTTGAATCTAATCAGAGTAGAGA
>PVKH010019200.1:0-14921 GCA_004027955.1 Chaetophractus vellerosus
TGCCTTCCATACATTAGTTCAAGAAATTCAAAAACACAAAGAAAAGATGAGCAAAGATGGCAAAAAAAAGAAAAAGAAGTAAAAAAACAAAGTGTATAATTATGTTAATACAATTTGTACTTTTTTCTTAAGGCATACTTAAGTAAAAGCAGTAATTTTTGTACATTACACTGAATTATTAGTATTTGTTTTAGCATTATCTAATTTTTTTCCCTGCTCCTTGCAAACTATTAGCTTTTATCTTGAATGTTTATTTTTAAATGACAGTGGAAACTTTTTTTCCTCAAAGTGCCAGTATTCCCTGAGTTTTGGTTTTTGAATTAACGATGTCTATGTAAAGAAAATGAATACCTGAGATTTCCATCTTGGGGTTTTGGTGCATGCAGCTATTTCCTTTTTATTTTTTATTTATTTTTATTATTATTTATATATATATATCCCCCCCCTTTCTGCTTGTTCTTGCTGTGTTCATTTTTGCATTCTTCTGTGTCTGCTTGTCTCCTCCCTCGTGGCGGTGGCCCGCCGAGTCAGTTCACCGCGCGGCGGCCTTGCCTGCTCACAGGCGGCTTCCCCTGCCCACGGCGGCGCCTGCGGCGGCTTGCCTTCTCAAGGCGGTCTACCTGCTCGAAGAGGCCCCAGGAACCGAACCAGGGGCCTCCCATGTGGTAAACCGGTGCCCTACCAATTGAGCTACAGCTGGCCCCCCATTTTTATTTATTTATTTATTTATTTATTTATTTTTTACCAATTGTGAACTTTTGTGTGAAATAAATTAATCAAACTTTCAAATCATCCTCATTCTGTGTTTTATCTAGGCACATACATGGATTAATTACTAGTTGTAACCTCAGTTGAGACTTCATGATTGGTTTTACTAGAACACTGAGGGAACATAAACCTTGGACTTGCTATAGATTCACCTTCTAGGCATGTCCTAGAGTTTCAGATAAACCTTAATGAATGTAAAGTTACCCCTCCTCTTTCCACTGTTACTTGTCATAGTCACTCCCCCAAAACTTTTATATTTTTTCTATAAAAAGGGAAAAAATGGAAAAAAATGCAAGGCAATGGAAAATATTAGAAAGATCATTTACTTTCCTCATTATATAAATTCCTAGAGTCCTAATAGTTTTTCCTGTTAAGGCAGACCTAGTGTGTAATGGGAATTATAGCAACCATATTGGGGCTATATTTATATGCTATTAACTTTTTGTAATAACTTAAAAAAATTTTAATGTGTATAAAAAATACTCATAGGAATTACATATAGTCTCCCTTTCTCAGACTGCTCTTTTTTAGAACTTTAAATCTATTTTTGAACTTAAGTCTTTTAAAATAGTTTTAATTCTGGTAGTGATGTTAAAGATTATTTGGGCCATTTAGTTTATTTTAGTAGGTGTTAAAGAGGCCAAGATTGCTAGTCCAGGTCCCTGGGTGTATCTTTGGGCTTCACTGAGAGATTCACTGCTCTAGACGGCACCCGTATGGTCACCCAGTGTTGTCATACATTGGATGGTCCAAAATGGGGACTAGGAAAGAGGTGGATAGCTCAGCAAATACTTCTCACTATGGAGTAGTGGTCCAGGGGTCCTGCTGACAGATCTGGAGCATCACTTTTGTTTACAAAAAAAAGAATAGAACTTTTAAAAAAAAAAACTATTATTAAGTGTTAATTTAAGAGCTGAGATGGGGGAGAGGCAAGACTTTTATTTTTAAACAGTTAGTGAAAGAGTGTCAAAATGCCTAATTTTGACGAGTTCTCTTAGCAATGGCTAAAGGGAATACTTCATAAGCATTTTACAAGTCCAGTTCATATATAAGAATATCAAGTGGTTAAAAAAAATAAATTAATAAAACGATTCCTTCAATGATTCCTTTTATTCCTTTAAAATGTTAGTAATTAAAAATATTTGAGGGACCGGCCATATAGCCCAGTGGATAGGGCGCGGGTATACCACATGGGAGGCCCCGGGTTCGGTTCCCAGGGACCTCTCCTAGCAGGCAGACCGCCTTGAGAAGGGCAAGCCGCCATGGGCAGGCCAGAGCCGCCGTGGACAGGGCAAAAAGCTGCCACGGACAGGGCAAAGCCGCCACGGGCAGGGCAGGTCACCCGCGAATGGAGCGCAGCCAGCCACCCACGAACTGAAGCAAGAGCCGGCCGTGAATGGAAGCAGAAGCCACCCACAAGCGGGGAAAGCCGCACCTGCGCAGTGACCGGTCTCGGCGCGTCGCCGCAACGGGGGGGAGGGGAGATATGTAATAAAATAAAATAAATCTTTAAAAAAAAAAATATTTGAGGGGGAACAGATGTGGCTCAAGTGGTTGTGCTCCCGCCTCCCACATGGGAGGTCCTGGGTTTGGTTCCTGGGGGCCTCCTGAAGAAACAAAACACAAACAAACAACAAGCAAAACAAATGAAAAAAAAAAAAAAAACAAACAACTCAGGGAAGCCGAGTGGCACAGTCGTTGAGTGTTCCCACATATGAGATCCCAGGTCAATCCTTGGCCCCCAGTACCACACACACAAGAAAAGGTATATATACATACATATACAGATTTGAAGTGGGATAGTGTGAAATGAAAATATCTCTGGAGTAGGAGGAAGGACACTTAGATTCTAGTTATGTGTGTTTTAGATCTTTGATTTGGGGCAACCACTTACTATCCATTTCTTCATATTAAAGGAAGTCATCTTAAAAACTGTATTGAGCTTTACAGTTATGTAATTTACATTCATTTTGCTTAAGACTATACCTGTATATGAAGCTCAGCACAACCTGTAACTTTTTACCTGTATTACCATCTTCAGTGCGGGTCTTAGGCAAAATTGTGCAAGAGGTAAAGTTTATTTCTGAATATTCTTTCTCCAGTTTCAGGTCCCACTCCCCGCCACTCCCCCACCCCCACCCCCCGCCATATTAGCATCATCTTACCTGCCCTAGCCATCCAGATGCCCCACAACTAGATGTTTTTCCTTCTAATACTTGTAATTCCCTTAACCTCAAGGCTTATTGCTGTTATGGATAGCCCCATGAAGGCTTCCCATCAAATCACATCAACAATGCCCTACACACCTCATTTCCTTGGGGCTCAAGATAATCTGCCATCATGGGATTTGACCTAATAGCTAATCTTCAAGTGGCTGCAGTGGCAGTTTAATCTTGACCCTTTCAACATCATCTTTTACTGCCTGGTCCAGTAGTGTCTAAGGTAGGAATTTTCAAACCTGCTATGAGTACAGAACCTTATCCAGTAGAAGGAGATTGTTATAAAGGTAATCTTAAAAGAATTCCCTAAATTATCTACAACTAGGACAACCCCTGGTAACAGTGATACATTCCACTGTTTGATAATTTAAATCTATTTACAATGAAAAATACTTAAAATTTTTATTTACAAAGCTTATTTTTTTATCAGAATTCATTTATTCAACAAATTTGAGTGCCTACTAGATGCCAGGCACTACACAAGGCACTGGGGATATTTTAGTATCCCCAGACAAGGGACACAATCCCTTTCTTAAACAGTGCTTATATTCTAGAGTAGGCTATAATATCTAAGTGAGGCATTTGGCACACAACCCAGTGACAGCACCAATGCATACTTTAGTTTTGCAAAGAAAGATTTTGGTCTTGAAGGTTACTTCCAGTTCTAAAATAGTTTTCAGATGCTTCAAATACAACTGTTTAATCAAGCTATTTTATACAAATCACTTTACTTCATTGTTTTAAAGGTGTAAATATGATTATATTGATTTTTTTACTTGGCATAATTGTGTGATTCTATTGGGACAATTACAGTACATATTAAATTGCACATCAGATAATATTAAAATTCCCAAGTATGTAATATTCCAGTTTGTCTCTTCATATAATTAATTAAAATAGACTTTTTAAAAATTAAATATTGAGTTCTAAAATAGTTTTTTCTGGGTACAAATAAGTGCTGAACTAATTCACAGAAAAGGAAACTTCTATTCTGTGTAAAAATTGATATGATTTCTGAAATATTGTGCTAAACTACAGATTTATGGAAAACTGTCTAAGAAGGGTATTAAAATTTATGCAGTACCTCCTCCTTCTTGTCTCTACACAAGAGAAAGAAATGGCCATACTTCAAGAGTTGCAGTGTGTAACTGAGGAAGTTTTAGGACTCTTGAATCTTTGATGTAGCAGGACAATTTTTTTGTAAGACAGTGGTAATTATCCTTTATTACGTGAATTTTGAATCGTTTGACAAAAATGTTTTTGTAAAGATTTTAAAAAGGGAGGTAATCCCAGAAATAAAGTAAATGTTATATTATTATTACAGCCTTAAAGATAAAAATACTTATTGCAGTTGAAAAAATTGCTAAAATATGTAGTCTTAGACATTAACATGTTTGTGGAAGGCTGTAGAAGAAGTATATAGTATAAATTTGAATGAATATTCTCAATTAGGATTTATTTTTTTTTAGGCCAGTAAAAACAATTTATTTGGGAAATGGGGGAAAGAACAGAGCTTGCTAAGAAATGGGAGAGAAAGACGGAAATACACACTAAGATTTGGTGCGGGCCCCTCTAGGCAGAGAGGGGCCCCAATTAGGAATTTTAAGTTCTGTTTTAACTGAGTCACACTGTATAGGAATTTAGAGCCTAACCAAAACTTTTGCCTCCATTGCAGTTTTGTCCTAATAGATACAGAAAGTTTTTGAGGCATGTTAAGTTGCACTTTGTACAAGTTCATCTCATTTGTCAAGAAATAACCCCTTGATAATTGCGTACTGA
Source organism: Chaetophractus vellerosus (assembly GCA_004027955.1). NCBI lineage: Eukaryota > Metazoa > Chordata > Mammalia > Cingulata > Chlamyphoridae > Chaetophractus > Chaetophractus vellerosus. The sequence continues at coordinate 4,767 of PVKH010019200.1, forward strand.
TTTTTTAAAAACCTAGCAGTTACTTTAAAGCTGAATTTATATTTGATAATTTATATGTTAATATTGGGAGCATGAATTCTTTTTGAGAAACTGAATTGTATACAGCTGTTAGCTGTAAATTCAATCAGAATATGAAAATTATTTTTTAATTAGGGAAATTATAAGTTTACAGAAAAATCATGACAAAAATACAAAATTCCAATATAACTCCTCCCCTTATCGTTAACATTGCATTAGTGTTGGTACCTTTGTTACAAATGATGAATGAAAATTATTTTTCTCTAAAGTTATGTTCCCATTAGTTCTTGAGGACTAATCTTAACTACATTAAGGTATGTATTTTAGGTTAATAGTTTTAAGTGCCTATTTGGTATAATAATAGGCAACTTAGATGAAATCAGGGGGGAAAATGTTATTACCAAAGAAATGTCCTACCTTCCCACTCTCCCTCCAAGAACTAAATGGGTTACATGTTTTCTCCACAAGTTTCCAATTCTGTCTTATGTTTTCATGTTGAAAATACTTCTGCTTTTTTCCTTTAAGGGCTAATATCTTACTAGTAACATTTCTTAATGTTAACATGTTTACCTGGAATGTATTTTAACTATTTTTGTATGGCGTAAACAGAAACCTGCACCTTTTGTACACAGCGCTTTTTTTTGGGGGGGGGACGACATATGCAGTGTGATCCAGTTGTTTTTCATCATTTGGTTGCACTGATCTAGTAATGTTGGTCATATCAAACATTAAATTTAAGATTGACTACTCTTAATTAAAATTAACTTTTAAATGTTTATAGGAGTATGTGCTTTGAAGTGTTCTAAAATTTGTAATATTTTTGTCATGAACTGTACTGGTCCTAATTATTGTAATGTCATAAAATTAGTTGTGGTGAAAAAAATAACCAAGTGTAGGAAACAGCATATTAAAATCTCTAGTTCCATGGCTAAATGATGTTTTCAGTATTTAGTTACATCTGACAGATTCCATTCACTGCACTAGTCAACAGTTATCTCACTTAAGAAACAATACGGGAACCAGCTGTGGCTCAATTGGTAGGGCTCTGGTTTACCACATGGGAGGCCCCAACAAACCCAGGGCCTCCTGGAGAAGGCAAGCCGCCGAGAGCAGGCAAGCCGCCGCGCGGTGAGCTGACTCAGCGGGATGCCGCAGCAGGGGGAGACAAGCAGACACAGAAAAACGCAAAGCAAATGAACATAGCAAGCACAAGCAGCCAGGGGGTGATATATAAACAAATAAAAATAAATCTTTAAAAAAAAAAAAACAATATGATAGACTTTTAATATGGTACAGTCACTTGGGAAAACAGTTTCGCAGTTCTTTAAAGACACCATAGCCCCAGCAATCCCACTCCTAGGTTTATTCCCAGGAAAACTCAAAACATGTCCACACAAAAAAACCTGTACACAAATGTTCATAGCAGCATTATTCATAATAGCCAAAAAGCAGAAATAACCCAAATGTTCACCAACTTTAGAATGGATAAACAAATGCGGATATCCATACAATGGAATATTTTTGGCCAAAAAAAGAAATGAGTACTGGTACATACTACAATATGGATGCACCCTGAAAGCATTATGCTAAGTGAAAGAAATCAGACATGAAAGGCTATACATTATATGATTTAATTTACATGACATGTCCAGAATAAGCAAATTCACAAAGACAGGAAGTATATTAGGGACTACCAAGGGACAGAGGGAAGAGGGGAATGGGGAGTGATTTCTAATGGGTATGAGTTTCTTTTAAAGATGATGAAAATTAGATAGTGTTAATGGTTGGACAACTGGATACTACCAAACTGCACACACATTAAAAAGGGTGGATTTTATGATTTGTGAGTTATTTCTCAATATAGCCACTGTTTCAAAACACAGTAACAAAACTTTTTTCAGCTTTTTATTATTCACTGATTTCCTTTGCTAGTGCTAGGGATTGAACCCAGGACCTCATGTGTGGGAAGCTGGTGCTCAACCACGGAGCCACATAGGCTCCCCCGAGTTGGTGTGTTTGTTTGCTTGTTGTTTGTTTTTCTTGTTTTTAGGAGGCACCAGAGAACCAAACCCGAACCTGGGACCTCCCATGGGGAAGCAGGCGCTCAACTGCTTGAGCCACATCTGCTACCCTGATAGTGCACTTCTAAGTGAAAAGAAAAGATAACATATGCAAAATATCTTATGTTGGCCAACCCCACCCCCCACACTCAGTTTTCTGTTATTATAAATTTCTGAAACCTTCATGTTAGAAGAGGGTAAGGAATAAAAGGCCAAGTTACGTATTTCCCCTAACAGAGTGGAAAAAAGAGAAACTGCCTTAGTTTGTTTATTCATGTAAATTAGGTTAAATTACTTAACCTATAAAGTTAGGAGTTTTGGACTATGAAACAAAATGTATTAATTGAGCAAGTCCCCATTTGTGCTTTACGTACAATTAGTCCAATGTTACAAAAACAATAACCCCTTGTTATCCAAATCTATTCCATTTCTGAGTACGGAAAGTGAAAGGTTAGTTGAATTTTCTAACCTTTCTAACACTGAATTTTCTTTGGTTAGAGAGGTTCAATATCTGACTGACTAGCAATTATGATTTTACTTCAAAGCCAAATAAGTGTCACCTTAATATACCTTTCTGCTTTGACCACAAATTGACTGAGTCACACAGAACTATCAGTTTATACATATAAATGTGTATGAGTACTGTTAGACATTTAAGGCAAAATTTGACATTTAATAGCTATTATGCCCTCAGCGTCTATCATGCCCTAGTAAGTGTGAGGATTCTGCAGAGTGAATTAACTTGATAACCAACACAAACTATCTGCATCTCTTCTGCTGGACTATGCCAGTCCAGACAGGAAAATAAAGGAAAAAAAAAAAAAAAAAAGGTATGATGCAAGGAGAAAAGAAGTATTCAGTTTCTGAAATAATGGGTAAGAAGCACGCACAGCAAGTTGATATTTTTTACTTAAAGTAAGGAGACAGAAAATAGTCATAAAAGTCCCCCAACAGTCTACTCAATTGATAAAAGTGGCAATGCCAAGAGGTAGGATGAAATTAAAGACATCTATAGACAAGTATCAGAAACTCTTTTTTCTCAATTTAAGATAGTTGCACAAGATTATCCTAATAGTTGAGTGCCTGCTTTCCACATGGGCGGTCCCGGGTTCTGTCCCCAGTGTCTCCTAAAAGACAAAGAAACAAACAACAAGCAAACAAATGAAAAAACAAACAACCAACTCAGGGAAGCCAATGCGGCTCAGTGGTGAAGGGCCGGCTTCCCACATATGAGGTCCCAGGTTCAATCCCCAGCCCCGGGTATCTTAAAAAAAAAAAAAAAGATTATACCATACACTAAGAAGCTACAGGTGGGGTGGAGGGAAACTTTACTGACAGTTTATATAAAACACAGTATTAAAGACAGAACCCTAGCAAACATTCCCAGTTAATGGAAGAAATGCCAAGAAGGCATTTTTTAAAATGCAGAAGAAAAGGACCTGCTGAGCAGTGATTTGGAAGCTGCAGGAGGCAGTACATGAAAAGAAACTGCAACTGTGCCTTTTACACTATTACTAGCTTGAAATATATTAAATTATAGCCTCAGACTAGTAAAGTGAGCCACTTAGCACATCACCAGGAGTGCAGCGACCTGAAGGACCTCTGTGTCTATGCTCCATTCAAGAGCACTCACACAGCGATGGATCACAGTTCTACTAATACATGTCTGGGTCCACAGGTGGAAGATATACTTACATAAATTATAGTGACATTTTTGTAGATCCACATTAAGAACAAAGTACATATTTGTTATCCTTCTTCTCTCTTAGAAAATATAATTTCCTGTTATCACTATGTGATATAATCCTCACTTCTATTCTCTCCTAGACCCATTCAGATGCTCTTATCAACAGAGGGACTGAGGGGTGAAGAAGTTTCTTGTTTATCATCAGTACTGAAATATTGAAAATGCACTAATAACTGAAGTGATGAATGCACAAATACCACTGACTGTACACTTTTGAAGAATTGCATGATTTATTATTATGTATCAATAAAATCAATTTGGGGAAGGAAAAAAAGATCATGACTAACTCTTAAAGCTAATTTCACTGTTGTATTATATAACTTGACCTCTCAGTAGTATTTGGCAGTTTCCATTCCTCCTTCTTGAAGCTTTCAATTTTTGGTTTATCCAACGCTTCAGTCCATTGGTTTCTTCCTCCTACACCTCACTAGCTGTTCCTTCTCCATCACCTTTGCTGGCTTTTTCTCCTCTACACAACTTCAAATGATGAAGTACTCCAGGGCAATGAATCTCTTCCTCTTCTTAATCTACACAATGATTTTTATCGTCCAAGGGTTTTTAATACTTGCTCTCTGCTGCTTAATCCCATCTACACCTCTAGACCTGGCCTCTCCATGGAACTCCAGAGTCATATACATTCAATTCTTATTTGGTATCTCCAATTGGCTTACAATTGGTATCTTAAACTTAAAATGAACAAAACAGAACGCTCCATTTTCCTCAAAAACCTGTTCCTCCTCCGGTTTTCACCCTATCAAGAAAGGCATCATCCATCCCGATCCTCAAGTCAAAATCTAGAACTTTAAGTGAATGCCCATACCTCCAAAACATTTCTCTATCTCTATTATTAGCACCCGAATTCAGTCACCACCATCTCTATCCTGAACCACAAGAGTCTCCTAAATTGGTCTGTACTTACTCTCCAAATTCCTCCCTTCCCGCGTAACCATTTTTCAGATCCAAATTGCATTATATCATGCCTCTCTTAAAATCCTCCAATGGCTTCCCACTATCCTGATAAAATCCACACTCCAATCTGACAAGGACCTTTATTCCCATGCTGCCGCCACCACCACCACCACTCGGCCACAAACACTGGGCTTCAGCCTCACTGGCCTTTCTGCTTCTGAATCCCCAACTCATTTCACTTTAGGACTACTCCCTCTGCTTAAGATAGCTTCCTCTAATCTTTCATGGCTGGCCCTTGTTATTCAGACATCAGCTTAAATGCTACCTTCTCAGACAAGCATTTCCTGTCTACCCAATTTCAGAGTCATTCCAATCACTTTATCATCCAATTTTAATTCTCTGCTTAGTAATTCATTATTGCTATTTTTTCTTATTTGTCTATTGTTCTCCTCTACTCCCCACCCCAGCCAGAAAGTGAGTTCCACAATAGCAGGAACCTTGCTGCCTTGTTCACTACTGTATACCTGGACCCAAAAGAGTACCTGGCATATAGCAGAAGTTCAGTAAATATTTTTAAGTGACTGTAGAGTGGAAACTTTCTAAGGGGGGCAATGCTTTTTTTTTTTTTTTTTTGAGGTACCTGAGCTAGGGATTGAACTGATATCCTCGTATGTGGGAAGCCAGTGCTCAACCACTGAGCCATATTAGCTCCCCTGAGTTGTTTTTTTGTTTGTTTGTTTTTTATTTGTTTTTAGGAGGCACCTGGAACCGAACCTGGGACCTCCTATGTGGGAAGCAGGCACTCAACTGCATATGCCACATCCACTCCCCATAAGCAATGCTTTTAATGTTTGAAATTGATGAAATAGACTTCTTTAATCTCTGGTTTACTTACACGCAGCTGCTATTTCCATTTTAAATAGTTGTCTTAGAACTCTAAAGCCAGAATATGTTTGATTTTATGAAGTCTATGGAGTGTAACTAGTGATGCAGGGATGTTGTTTTGCTTATTTAGAGTATGTTATTTAAGACTGGAAAAAGAAACAAGTATTAAAAATGGATTTTTTAAAAAAACTACAACAAATTAGATAAAACTTAAGAATATAACAAAGTTCTCAAGAAAAATAATCAATTATTTTTATTTTTAATTTAAAATAATGGATTGGAGAAAGCTGGCAAAATAGAATGGAAGTAATCTAGAGTTTTGAGCCTTTAGTTGAGCCATTTAGTTGAGCCAGTTTTACAGAAGCTCTTGGAACAGATTCCATTATTTTTGTTTGCCAGATAGAACGCAAGAAGAGAAAACCCAAGAGAGTTCATGGGGTGGAAGTGTGGAGGCTTCTTTCAGGTCCTCATCTGGGTATTTATGTATTGACAGCAAACTCTGTGGTTTAGCTTGTGCAGCAATTAAGTAGTGTGTTTATAACTTAAATCTCAATGGACTTTTCTAAGATCTCCCCTAAGGCTCAGGAAGAAGTGAAATGGGATTCTGACTTAGGAATACACATAAATCAAGTTTTATGTGACTGAATATCTGTACCGACAGCCTCAAGCTTCACTATGTACAGAACTAAACATAAGGAAAAAAGGGGAAAAGGAGATACAAACAAACAAAATAAACCCAAAGAAAGGAAGATGCAATGCCGATTTCAACACTAACTAGGCATGGAGGGAGTTGGGAAAGAAAGAAAGAAAAAGAAAGAGCAATTTAGTTAGGCTTTGGAGAGGCTGGAAATATGGATTCAGTTTATTTTTAAAGTAACCATTTAAACTGGCTTTTTTTTTTCCTCCTTGAGGTACGAGGGGCCAGGGATGTGGGAAGCCAGCACTCAACCACTGAGCCACATCAGCTCCCTGAGTTATTTTTTTGTTTTGCTTGTTGCCTTTTTTCCCCCCCAGAAAGCATCTAAAACCAATATGGCTTGAGCCATATCCATTTCCTTGAACTGTCTTTTTTTCTCTTTTTTAAAGATTTATTTCTATTTATTTATCCCCCCATCCCCCGTTGTTTTGCACTCGCTGTCTGCTCTCTGTGTGTTCTTCTGTGTCTGCTTGTCTTCTCTTTAGGTAGCACCAGGAACTGATCCTGGGACCTTCCAGAGTGGGAGAGAGATACTCAATCTCTTGCGCCACCTCAGCTCCCTGGTCTGCTGCATCTCTTATTGTCTCTCTTCTGTGTCTTTTTGTTGTGTCATCTTGCTACGCCAGCTCTCTGCATGGGCCAGCACTCCTGTGTGGGCCAGCACTGCTGCACGGACCAGCACTCCACGTGGGCCAGTTTGCCTTCACCAGGAGGCCCCAGGAATAGAACCCTGGACCTCCTATATGGTAGACAGGAAGCCCAATCACTTAAGCCACATCCGTTTCCCTGAACTGGCTTTTAATTTAATGAGAGTATTAATACTCACATATTATTGTTCCATAAGCACAGCACTGTTCTTCCTGGTCTTCTCTTCCTACAAACCATAATCTCCTTGGATGTGCCCACTTATTTTTAGAAGGCCATAGTGAATATCATATAAATTCCACTCATTTTAATTGCTGAGATAAAAGAGATACTCTCTGGTTTGGGTAGAAAGTCTTGTTCTTCATGTTCATTTCCCTAGAGTATCTCACTTAATCCTCAGTAATTTTTTCATAGTGACCATTAAGCCATAAAAAAAAAATGCCTAATGGTTCCATTATGTCCAAACTTAATAAGTATTTATATCCTAACAATGCAGCACCTTTGGGGCACTCCACAACTTCTCAAATCTTGGAATCAGATTGGAAAGTGCCACTCTTTGTTTTCTGTTCCACATACATTTTCATATAGTACTCATTTTTATTTCCAAACAATTGCCAAAATTCCAGTTTCACAAAGATATGACATTATCAAGAGGAATGTAGTGATTTAATACTGAATAACAAACTACCTTAGGCTAGTAGTTTGTGTGATGGCTGACAGATGTTCGCGTTTCTCCAGAAAATAAAAAATATCCTGTGATGCCCATATGAGTTTGCTAGAGCACCCCATGGTGCCTAGGCAAACTGTCTGAAACTGGGGGCCCAAACTCATTTCAAAATTGCTTGTAGTCTGTTCTTCGGTTTGTGTGGTAGGCTGAATGATGTGCATCAGAAAAATGTGCATGCCAATTTGACATGTTTTATTAAAGACAGAGTCTTCATTACCACCGATCTATCCAACTGCTGTTTTCTTTCGAGCAAGACAAGCAAATGAAGGAAAATGTGTATATATATAGTAAGGATTTTGCTTTATAAATCTCCATAACTACATTACATCTAAAAGCAGAGAATTCCTGTGCTATACAAATAAAATAAAATACACTAACATTTTTAACTGCCCAAAGGAACTGCACTTACTCATTAACGTGTCAGAAGGATACACACCTGATCAAATAAAAAATAATTTTTTTCACCAACCTTATAAATGTATACAATAGCATGGTGAAACACTAACATATATTTATTAGACATTTGTCTTATTTCCTAGAAATATAGTTTACTGGTATTTTTCAACTACCCAATTAGAAACTGACAAATGTATATAAATCAATTTTTGTCAAGTAAATCACAGGTGCCTGCTATCTAGCATTGACTTCAGAGATGAATTTTCAAATAAAATTACTGGTTTCAAGTAAATAATACTTGCTTCAAAAATGTGTTCAGTCCTCTTCCAGCCAGTAGTCAAACACCCTGCCTTTCCTACATTCAGGAATGGGGGTGTACCTGAAGCCCAAGAGCCACATCAGGGTGGTGTCATTGTCATATCCTATGCCTATTCACCATGTAGTTGCCCCTGGAAGGTGCCTGAGAGAATTCCAGTCTTAAGACAGTATAATTCTGAAAGTTAGCAGAACAGATTAAAACACACACTACTAACAAGCTATTCATTAGCCATTCTACCAATTTCCCCTTCAAAAAGGAACTCCAACTTTGTCCAAGTATCTACTCTTTTCCCCAGAATCATCAGCTTTAGGGGAGGCAGGCCCAGAGGGTGAATCATGTTTAATCTAAGCCAGAACTGTCCAAAAGAACTTTCTGTGATATGAAAATGTTCTATATCTGTACTGTCCAATAGGAGAGTCACAGTCACGTATGGCTACTGAGCACTTGAAATGTGATGAGTACAAATCAGGAAATAAATCTGTAATTTTATTTCATTTTAATGAACTTAAATAGCTCCAAGTGGCTAGTGGCTACCATCCTGGAAGCACAGATCTAAGCCAATCCTGGAGTTCCCAGTCCCCTTGGCAGTGACCTGGTTTAGGCAAAAGCTTATGATGTAATCCTGGCCAATGACGGAAAAGGAAAAGGTTTTTCTTGGTGTGTGTGTGTGTGTGTGTTTATATATATACATACATATATATATATATATATAGAGAGAGAGAGAGAGAGAGAGAGAGACAGACAGACAGACAGACAGACACACGGAAGAGAAGGTCCTTTTTTCTGCCTCTGGATGTGGTTCTGAGAATGGGATGTCTAGAAATATTGTGTCCAACTTGCAAATAGGAAGGCAGCAAGCTTACCGATGAGGCTAAGTTGAAAATAATACAGCAAACAATTCAAAGAACCCAGACCCTTGATACTATCACTGAGTTGCCCCAACAACTGTTGGGGAGATACTCATTTTCATTTATTTATTTATTTTAAATATTTTAGATATGTTCGTTTATTCAGATATTCCCTGAGCACTTACAGGGAATTCAGCAGTGAGAAAAATAAAGATCCTGTTCAAGTGAATTAACCATATTAGCAAGTCAGTCAGGATTTTTTTGTTACTTTCAGATGAAGGTATACTAATTCATAAGAGAACAAAGTAAAAGCAAATGAAGTATAAAACTGTTTTTTCTTGGGACCAAAATTAAATACATCTACATACTTAAAGATGTCAATTTCAAAGAAAGTACTTCCAAAACAAATGTAGTCTAACAATGTGGTCAAAAGTACTCAGCTAAGTCATTTTGTTAGCATGTACTAAGGCCAGACTACTAAGAAAAATAAATATGGTTTATGGTAAACTGACCACCTGTAAAGGACTCATTTAAAGGTATCTTAAGTCATTTTGTTAGCATGTACTAAGGCCAGACTACTAAGAAAAATAAATATGGTTTATGGTAAACTGACCACCTGTAAAGGACTCATTTAAAGGTATCTTAAGGGGGCCGGCCATATAGCCCAGTGGATAGGGTACCGGTATACCACCTGGGAGGCCCCGGGTTCGGTTCCCGGGGACCTCTCCTAGCGGGCAGACCGCCTTGAGAAGGGCAAACCGCCATGGGCAGGCAGAGCCGCCGTGGGCAGGGCAAAAAGCTGCCACGGACAGGGCAAAGCCGCCACAGGCAGGGCAGGTCGCCTGCGAATGGAGCGCAGCCAGCCACCCGCGAACTGAAGCAAGAGCCAGCCGTGAATGGAAGC
>PVKH010019201.1:0-14917 GCA_004027955.1 Chaetophractus vellerosus
GTAACAAAAAAATCTCTGCTCCTGTATATTAATCCCCTGTTTCAGTGGATAAGTTGGGGGACAACAAGAATGAGAATGAGATGTCTTTTGTGTCACTCTGTTTCAAATAAAGCTACTCGATCCATGGTAGAGCAGAGATTTGTGACAATTTCACCCACAAATAATGCTGTGTGAAATTGTCTCAAATCTATTGAATAAATGCTGCTTAAAACTCATAAAGCCTTCATCAAATAATGTTTGATGCTTAAGAAACAAGAAAAAAGATTGGAAAGAAATTTGTTTACATAATTTTCATAATTGGCTTAAGGTCTTTTTTAAAAATTTTGCTCTAAGAATTTTTAGATTTACTAAAACTGGCCATCTAATAAAAATCTGTTAAGTTGCAGGACCTATACCCTACCTCACTACTGTTCAAAAATTATTGAAAATAAAGTCCCTAGAATAATTGCCAGGAAAGTTCAAATGGGCTGATGGTGCTTTTTAATCTTAACAGTAACAGATACATTTTCCTTTCCCAAATGAGTTTCATTTGGGTCATCGCCTCCATTATCATGTACCGGTAACACAGACAATCTTTTGTGGCCAGCTGAAACACAATCATCCCCTACCTCATTTGCCTTACTTTCTACCTCCTCTTCAATGCTCTACACAAAGTTAACTCATATACAGCTCCAGATGAAAACCATTACCAGTGTTGGAGTAACCCTCTTGACTGGAGATTCTACACGTGACCAGGCTGAATTCCACTGCCTCATTTAAAGAGTAAGGAAATGATCACTTAAAATGTTAAAAATAATGAAGAAAACATCTTTATTTGGTATTCTATTATTATGTAAATTCATTTGGGCTGTTAGTACTTTAAGCAGTGGCAAATCTGTGAGTGATGATTGTACACTTTTGTATCCCTGTGGGCCCATAAGTACTAGCTGGTACATCACAGAGACCACAGGAGACAGCCTGTCAGCAACTTGGTCTCCTTAACAAAGATTGATGCTTTCTCACCTGAGACCGAGGGAGATCGTGAGCCCACCTGTCCCATAGCTTCTCTGGGACCGGAGATATCTGTGGGTCCTCTGGGAACCACAAGCAGGCAGAAGCCGCTCTTGCTCTCCAAGAATCCTGAGAACCGCAGGCTGCTTGCCTTTGCTGCTTGCCTTTAGGCTGACCACCATTCGAGAGATGAGTGCAATCCTGCAGGCCTGCTGGCTCCCTCTCACTGCAGCAGAGCTCCCTGCTTCTCACAAAACTTCCAGGGAATAGCAGCTGCTCAGCTCAAGAATTGCTGTTGGCTGGATTGCAGCTGCAAAGGGAGATCTGCAATGGACAAACAGACACCATCTCCCTACAAGCACCCAACACCACCCTCCTGCAATTGCCTACCCAAAATCAAGCCTCTTCCTAGATGAATGAGCTGGCTAGTTGCCTAACCATTGGCGTGGATTCAGATTGAGAACTACCTACTTTTTGGTTTTTGGTTTTTTCAAGGTTTACTTTCCTGCAAAAGTGTTGTGAGGCACATATATATCTAGAAGGCTTTAAGTGAATTGAATTCAGCCCCGCAGTGACGATCATGGAGAGGGCGGCAGTCAGGATAGAGAATTAGGGGATCAAAGAAATAGACACTGTTGTCCAGCCTCCTGCCTGCATTCTAAAACACAGAAGGTTAGACAGATGTTTCCAGGGCTCAGAGGGGCTCTATTTTTACTTTCCTATGAATTCTGATTGAATATCAACAAATCAGAGCCTCAGTCACCTTACAAAACCTTCAGACAAATGGCTGTTTATTTTTAAGATTAATCTGATTGATTGCACTTATCCCGTTATAGAAACCAGGAACTAAAAGTCTCATCCAAAAATCATTCTGCTCTCCACCCCACCCCCACTCCCGACACACACATGGTTCCAAAAAGGCAGGAGGATATGGATCACTGTTACCATCAAAGGTTTGAGAAATCTGTGGGAATTCATAGCCACGATTTCCAGATCGTATTTTTAACCCGATTCTGAGAACTTTGTCACTCCTATTCAAAATTGATGTGAGAACAAAAACACTTCTAACTTTCTAAACTTGGAAAAGTTTTTAAAAAATAATCCAACTTTCTTCCAGCTTGGAAAGGCCTAATTTACATAAATCCCCTCACCCCCACTTTACCTCTGACAGTGGAATTCTAAACAAAGCAATCACTCTGGCAGATGAGTCAGATTTGCTTATTGTATTGTATGCACGCATGTTAAAGGAATGGGACTAGCTCTCCTCAAGTTATTTATTGGTGTCAAGAGGTGCAATTTAAAAATCCTGCTCTTTAATTTTCCCCCCTCCTATGACAGGCAGATTGCTCCCCCCACACTTTCTTGAAAGCGTACTAAATATTTGAGCATTAAGAAACCCTAAGTTTTCCTCATAAAACTACCTAGAAACGTTTATTTTGATTTACGTTTTTAGACAAAGAGAACCCTTTGATTTGGGGGCTTTCAGGTTTTGAAATAAAAGGATTTTAGGTAAATTAGCTGTTAAAATTACTGTTATTATGCTCATAAAAGCTGCTAAAAATAATCAGTTCATAGGGCCAAAAATTCATATGCTATGGTATTTTCTTCCTGACAGATATTTCAGAATCTGGCCTAGAATAGAGGATGTGTATTTTACTTGTAACAGAATAAAATTGCCAAGAAAATGACTATTGCATCCATAAATCTTAGGTAGTGCTAGTATTTACATAAACTGGGCTTTCCAAACACTTAAAATGATAAATGCCCAAAGACAATTTGAGCTACATCTGTCCATCCTTGTTTCTGACCCAACTCAAGAAATACAGATAAGCCATAACAACTGCAAAGTTATGGGTTGCGTCCTCTTTACTTGTGTGCTTTTCTGTTTTGTTGAGCAAATGTGTCCCTCCCTCTATTGAATGGTGGCCGCCCCTACCTTTCCTCGGCCCCCATGAGAGCAGCAGCTATTTAAACATCAGACACATTAGCGCTCTTCCAAAAGACAAATCTTTGCTCATGTTTTCAAGCATGGAGACAAACATAGGCAGCAAACATGAACAGCAATTTGGAATTTACTTTATCTCCCCCCCGCCCCTCCTTTTAGAATCAGCAAGATGTTGATTGGTGCGGTCATTACAGAGGTAAGCAGGTAATCTTGCCTCTGAAAGGGATTAGGAGAGGTGGGTGGGCTCTATCCCCCAGCATTGGGGTAGGGAGGCCCACATGCTCTCCATTTCCAAAACATGAACTATCTGCCTTTGCCTTCAAAATATCCGAGAGAGAGAGAGAGAGAGAGAGAGAGAGAGAGAGAGAGAGAGAGAGAGAGAGAGAGACTATAAAAGATTGCTTTTTAATTTATTTCAATATTTCCCAATCCAGAGACTGAGGGAACTCTAGTATCTTACTTAAATTCCATTTTTAGCAAGTACAGCCTCTTCCTTCTGCCCGCTGTATAAAAGATACATAACACACAAATTATTGTTGTAACAAATCTTCAACTCTCTCAGTTAAATGTGGTTCTCTAAATTATTAAAGGATGCCTTATATTTGAGTAGCACTTTATAGTTTATAAAAACTTTTACCATATGGATTCTCATTTGACTCTACTATCATCCTCTCAGGTAAGGCAAAAGAGATATTATTCCCACGTACAAAAAAAGAATCTGAAGCTCTCAGACATTCAATAATTTGCTTCAAGATACAAATCTTGTAATTCAGAGTTAAGACTGGTATTGAGCTCTTACTCAATTCCCAATCCAGTGCTGTCCACTCCAGCAAATTTTCTTTCTTCCCAAATTCCATTTGGTATTATACTTCCTTTGGACCTTCTCAAACTTCTTGCTCTTCAGATAAAAAAACCTAGAGCAGAATATGATGGGCTTATATAAAAGCATTTACCTAGATGAATGCACATACTGCTAAAAAAAATGGCTTTATGTTTTAGGACTACAGTCGTAATGCAGACATAGCTTAAAATCCACACTGCCTGTAGATATTTTCCCAACTTATCTACACAGCATTCATCCTTGGATGATCAACTCTGTCCAAATTTGGTTTGAGCATTTTCTTCTTTCTGCAATAAATGGAGATTGGTGTGGCTTTCATTGGCAGTTTCAGGAGGAAAATGAAAGAGCTGGTACTAAGAAAGCTAGCTTTAGTTCAAATTTTTCCTGTGTGATCAGAAAACATATATGCGAATAGTAGTACCTTTCTGAAGATAGATGTTTTTACATACTCCCCTTGCAATGCCCTACAAAAAGAAGGGATCCTTTAATGAAATGGAGATCTATCCCGCTCCTTCACGGCTGCTTTTCCATTTGGTGTGCAGTCAACTGTGTATTTAATACAAATATTGCTTCAGGATTTCCAGAGCAGATAAGAAGGCTGCTGATGCCAGAATGCAGTGCAGAGAGAATCTGCACACAGGTAGCCCAGTGAAATTTAGCTTGGTGAATAATTACCATGATGAACATAATTAATAATTATCTTGTACCAATGGAGGATTGTACTAATTGGTAATCTCTTCTCTTAAAAGTCCTAATATTTTATTTCTGCTTATTGCTAACTATCAAGTGGAATGCTAATGGAAACGTGGATGACTGGTATTGTAATAATTATAACTGTAATCACATTCAGCAGCTAACCTCTAATTAAAATAAATCAGATGATGTAGCGAATTGGCTACATCCAGTTGTATTTCCAATAATGTATCTTATTGGGAAAAATTATTTTCTTCCACTGAATGCCTTTGAAGATCAGATAAAAAATTATGTGGATGTGTTGTATTTCTAAGGAGATGTTTTCTGTGGTAATAAGGAGGTTAATTGCATATTCATCAGTTGATGGAGTTTCAGGATAAATACAAGTTAGCATGTAATAAGTACCCCTGTTCCTAATGGAATTATAATATTGTTACCTTGCCATTATATGCAGGTCATTCTTGGATGTTCCACCAGTAATGAATGTATGTATACAAACCTGAAATTTCTTGACTGAACTCTGAAGAGCAATCAGATAAAATTTTCCATGCCAGTTTTAAAATGTTGCATTATGTGATAAGAGAGGGATAATGTTTTCTTTTTATTTATGAGCATTCTCCAAAATGATATTTACAATTAGCACATATGTATGTTTATTATATATGTTTATTATATATATATATATATCAATTCAAATATCAGTCCATGCTAGCATTGATGACTCACATCGAATAAAGCCAAGAAAGATGTTAATAAATGCATTTATGCCTGTCTTCATGTGGATGGAAATGGAGGGCAGGACAATCTCCTGAAATGGCAAATGTGAATAATAACTACATTAATTATAATTTTAGAAACATTTTGTGCTGCTTTCTGAATCTTGTATCTCCCTGATACACAGCTCATTTTTTCCATTTAATTCATTGAGTCAGCAAACTTTTCTCGTAAAGGGCCAGATAGTAAATATTTAGGTTTTGCTAGCCATATGGTCTCCATCACAATGACTCAATTCTGCCATTGTAGCAAAAGCAGCCACAGACAATGTGTAAAGGAATGGGTGTGGCTGTGTTCTATAAATTTTTATTTATAAAAATAAGTGGTGACTGGATTTGGCACAAAAGCCATAGTTTACTGAACTTTGATCTATTAAAAAATATTTATGAGCCAAGTGCTATTCTAAGTGCAAGAGGTACAGGGTTGAATAAGAGATACAATTTCTTTTCTCATCAAGCTTACACTCTATTAATTGAATACCTACTACATATATGGTAATATGCTAGGGGGATCCAACAGGGAATGAGACATTTTCTTTGTCTTCAAGAGGTTTAGAATTTTGTGAAGGATTTATATACAAACATCAATGGCAATAATTGTGGAGTAATGGCAAATGGATCATAAAAGTGTCTTAGAAGTGCTAGCAGAGTTCAAGTAAGGAATTTAGAATTGTTATTGAGTAAGATGTCATCAAACAGTTGGCATTTGAAGATTTGGGGCAATACTTATATCAAAGACAAATTGCTGGGAGAGGCTAGGACACGTCTGAGCCCCGATGGGTGTATGGTGAGAATACTGATAAAAGAAGTAAGAATGAAGGACAAGGGGTCTGGAAAGGTTGTCTGGACACTCTAAAGTGTCATCTAAAGACTTTGGAGTGGTGTTTGAGAAATATGGAGTGTTTCTAAGCATTAAATAGCATGATAAGAAGCATGAGTGTGAGGACATTGTAAGTGGCTGGGGTTTGGGACCACCAGCTAAGACTACAATTCAGAGCATAATGTAATACCCCTTTAAGAGACAATGAGGAGAAGCAGATGTGGCTCAACCAGTTGGGCACCCGCTTACTACATGGGAGGTCCCGGGTTCGGGTCCCAATGCCTCCTAAAGAAGACGAGCAGACACCACACCCACCACAATGAGCTAGATGCCACACCCCACCGCAACAAGTTAGATGCCTGCACCCACTGCAACGAACAGACACCTAAACGAGCAGATGCCACAAGCCTGCAGATGTCACAGCCTGCAGGGAGCAGATGTGGCTGAGGCCATTGGGCTCTTGCCTCCGACGTGGGAGGCCCTGCATTCAGTTCCCAGTGCCTCCTGGAGAAAGCGAGCAGGCAAGGAACAGACAGCTGAGGGGGAGTGGGGGGTTAAATAAATAAATAAAGTAAATAAATATATCTTAAAAAAAAAAAAAAAGAAAAGAGACAATGAGGGTCTGAGCCAGCATGCTGTCCAGGCCTATGGAGAAGAGAGAGCTTCTAAGGGCCTTTTCTAGAAGACAGTGAGAAGATCTTGGGTTAAAGCTACTCATCTTGATCTGATCACAGCCTAACGCTTACACTTGAGTTCAGCTGTCTTATTACACTTATTGTTACATTTCAATGAGAGAAAATGAAGAAAATGTGAGAGATGGCAAACAACCCTTAAAGATAGGTGCAAACCTTAACACACCTTTTTTCAAGGCTGATTGGGAGCAGAGGAAGAGGTCACAAGAGCTGGAATATGCCATCCATTTTAATATGTTTGCTTCCTTCTTAAAGGTGCCTCAGGGCATCTTCACCCCCTTTCTCTTTCCAAAGGAACCAAATAGAAAACCTCTTGGATGCTCTTGCCAGAGGAGGACAAAGCCACTTGACCTGGGGTCGTGAGTGCCTAAGGATCTTTAAACTTCTGCTTGCTTTGAGTAGCTACTGAGTTCTGGAAGTATGAGTAACATGGCTGAGAATCATTAGTAAAATCTATCACTTCAAAAAGATCCCAACTGTGATGATAAACTGTGGTCGACCATTTAAGAAATTGATATACTATTAGGTTGGTGCAAAAAGAATTGCAGTTTCGGACCATGAATCATTAAATCATTATAAGTAGGCTCAAACACATCTTTATTAATCAAAATAGGAACCATTACAATCAACACATTTTTGCCAACGAGAAATAAGTTTGTTTATTCCTGTAGCACAAAAATCCGTTCTTCGGGATTCAACGAACTCTTGGAAAGCATTTTCTGCATGCTGCTGGTTGTGGAAGCGTTTTCCCTGCAAAAAGTTGTCAAGATGCTTGAAGAAGTGGTAGTCGGTTGGCGAGAGGTCAGGTGAATATGGCAGATGAGGCAAAACTACGTAGCTTACTTTGTTCAACTTTTGAAGCATTGGTTGTGTGACATGCTGTCAGGCGTTGTCCTGGAGAAGAATCAGGCCCTTTCTTTTGACCAATGCCAACTGCAAGTGTTGCAATTTTGGTGCATCTCTTCAATTTGCTGAGCATACTTCTCAGATATAATGGTTTTGCTGGGAATCCAAAAGCTGTAGTGGATCAGACCGGTAGCAGACCACCAAACAGTGACCATGACCTTTTTTTGTGCAAGTTTGGCTTTGGGAAGTGCTTTGGAACTTCTTCTGGGTCCAACCACTGAGCTAGTCATTGCTGGTTGTCGTATAAAATCCACTTTTCGTCGCATGTCACAACCCGATCAAGAAAACGTTCATGGTTGTTAACACAGAATAAGAGAAGACGACACTTCAAAATGACATTTTTAAAAATTTTTGGTCAACTCATGAGGCATCACTTATCGGGCTTTTTCACCTTTCCAATTTGCTCCAAATTGACCGTAGAATGGTCAACGTTGAGGTCTTTGGCAACTTCTCATGCAGTTGTAAGAAGATCAGTTTCGATGATTGCTCTCAACTAGTCGTTGTCATCTTCTGATGGCCAGCCACTATGCCCCTCACCTTCAAGGCTCTCATCTCCTTTGCAAAACTTCTTGAACCACCACTGCAGTTCCTGGCCAAATGCATCATCAATGTTGCAGTTGTCTCCGCTGCTTTATGACCCATTTTGAACTCAAATAAGAAAATTGCTCGAATTTGCTTTTGGTCTAACACCATTTCCATAGTCAAAAGTAAATATAGGGGCCGGCCGTATAGCCCAGTGGATAGGGCGCTGGTATACCACATGGGAGGCCCCGGGTTCGGTTCCCGGGGACCTCTCCTAGCGGGCAGACCGCCTTGAGAAGGGCAAGCCACCATGGGCGGGCAGAGCCGCCATGGGCAGGGCAAAAAGCTGCTACGGACAGGGCAAAGCTGCCACGGGCAGGGCAGGTCACCTGCGAACGGAGCTCAGCCAGCCACCCGCAAACTGAAGCAGAGCCGGCCATGAATGGAAGCAGAAGCCGCCCACAAGCGGGGCAAAGCCGCCTGCGTGGTGACCGGTCTTGGCACGTCCCCGCAACGGGGGGAGACAAAGCGGACAGAGAGGAACACAAGAATGGACACACAGCAATAACAAGCAGAAGTGGGGGGGGATGTAATAAAGAAAAATAAATAAATCTTTTAAAAAAAAGTAAATATAAAATAAACAGCAAGTAATAAGTCATTAGCAAAAAAATATAAAGCAAGAAATGAACATTAAAATGATGTATAACCTAATCACATTTGTTTAAGAATGTATTCCAATATCCAATGGCAAACTTCAACAATGCAAAACCACAATTACTTTCACATCAACCTAATACTTACTTTCAACTGCTTTGAATTCTGGCATTGTTTATTTAGAGCACCTATTCACATTATCAGATTACTTTTATTTCTTCTCTTTGTTTTCCGGAAGCCAAAAAGCCCAAAGTGTTACACCAACATGGAAAATTATTCATATTCTACACATATATGGAAGACTCCTTCACATGTAGATACATATATATGAATGTTTAATCAAGATTTGAATGTTAAAGAGAAAAATTGGACACTAAATTTTAACCTACAGGATAATAAAGAAATAAAATATGGCAGTATTATAAAATGGAATAATATACAATAGCTAAAAGAAAGGAACCATGTGAGTTTCATCATGAATAAATACCCCAAAACACAACATTAAATGAAAAGAGGCAAATTACAGCGTGGCATGTTTTATTTGACACCATTTATATAAATTTCAAAGCACCATGATCTAACTCTATGATTGTCCAGGTATACATATCAAAATATATGTGAATTAGTGAAAATTTATAAAAGCAATTGCCTTCAAAACAAGGGGCAAGAATAAGATTGAGGACTTCAACTTAATTTGTAATATGTTATAATTTTTATTCTAAAAAGATTTGAAGAAAATGTTAAAAGTTAGCAGGTCTGTGTGAGATTATTCTTTGATAACACATCTCTTGGAGGCAAAAAAGTATTTTTTTCAATCATTTTAAAAATAGTTATGCTTTAGGGTATACAGACTGATTTCAAACCAACTTTATATAATGTTTTCTCTAACATTGTATTTAGTCAATTCATGTGATAATATTCTCCTTTTTATTTAAATATTATTGATGAAGTTGTGATAGTGTATACCAGTTTTCTTCAATGAAAGGTTTTGTATATTAAGAAACTTTTCAAGTCAGTTGTTGACCAGCAGTATTTGTCTAGAGCTTTGCTTTTGGCTTGGTAATATGGGCAGTGCTTTGGAAACTATGGAGGTGGGGTTTTGCCATTCAAATCGAGGAATATTTAGCTCACGATTATAAAAACACACTGCAGCTGGCAGAAGAAAGAGGCTGAATACACCTAGAGCACCAGCCAAAGAAAAGCATTAACACCTGTGAAAGAAATTGATACATTTAAAATATATATATCATTGAAATAGTTATAATGGGAAAAATCCAAACTCTGTCGGACTTCCTTACACGTAGTTTACAATTTAGTAATTTTTAAAATTATTTTGAAGCTCATATGGTTGGCTGTTCCTTATTCCAGGCCTGCCCATGCCTTCTGTCTCTTCACCTCCACTTACAGAGAGCCTCTTCTGGGCTTTTTTCAATAGCTCTTTTGAAAATGTTCTCTTATCAGGTATCAACTAGCTCTGCCTTACATCAGCTGGAACTTTCTGGGGCCCACCTTCAGTGCAGGAATGCGGGGCGGGCAGAAATGGCCTCTCCTTCCTAGAGCTGAGGGAGGGCTGTGGGTAGGAAGAGCACGGCCAAGGGCAAAGGTAAAGCGGCTCTTCACCGATTAACTGCAGCCTGGGAAAACAGAGAAGACGGTCGCGAGGTTTGAGGGCGGCGTGTCGGTTCCCCGCTTTGCCTGATACGGCGTGGAGACTGCTCTTTGTTTTTCCTTGGAGATCATGCAGGAATCACCTGCCAAACATGCCTTGCACCTCCATGCCATCTAATTATAGCCTGTAACACTCCGGAGCGCTGACAGTGCTGAGCTATTGACTCTTGACACTCTCTAAAGCTCTTAATTATCTCTTCACATAAGCCCCTTTCAGACCTGTCAACTTCTTTGTATTGTTTATGGAGGGGAAAAAAGTAGCATATTAAGATTTCAGGACTATGCACCCAGAGACAAACTTGCATTACACTTGCGAGTGCTCTTGAATGTCTGTGCACTCACAACCCACGTACAAATGGAGAGGGTTTCAAACCATGGTGTATGGATGCAGAATGACAATTCTGATGCCAGCTAACAACTTATGGCAATAAGCAAACTTAGTCAAGGAAAATTAAATTAACCCAAACTACTTCCAATCAATCAATCTGTCGCTGAAAAAGTCGTATTTAAACTTTCTGTCCTTTATATCTCAAATACACACACACACACACACACATATATACACACATACATATGTATAGAGACATACTGTTACATTTATATATACACATGCATATATATCTATGTCTCTACATCTACATATGACTGAAAAGTGTTTTTCAAAATTCATTCAAAACCTTACTAAGTTATTAACTTATCATGAGATTTGGAAAATTCAGAGATACCCATGTTTTACCCTATTTTAGAAATTATTTTTATATAACTTAAATTTGTAAGTACTTACGAACTACTGGAACATATTTTCTCTTATTGGGTATTTAAGTAACTTGAAGAGACCCAGGTAAGTGGGCATTACAGTCTACTATGACAAATTCACATGAAGAAATTGTGGCGCAGAGATTTAAAGTGATTTGACTAAAGTCCTCTAGTAAATGGAAATATAAGACTACATAGGCATTAGGCCCTAAAATTAACATATATGGCAAAATTATAAATAATTAAAATTGCCATTGAAAAATCTCTTTTATATCACCCATGAAATAAATATACAGATATACGATGTTCCAGTAAGTTCCATCCAGTCTTTTGCTAGCTGCCTCTGGTGTACGTGCTGCTGCTGCTAGCTGCTCTCCCCCAGCACTGGAACTGACTGCTGCTCCTTGGTAGGGACCACGCTGTACAGAAAATGTAAACCCCAGACTCACTCTCCAAATGTTGATGTGCTCACACAATGAGAAATAACAGGAACTGAGACCCACTGAAGGAGCAGGAAACTACTCCCTCCGTCCAGGCACACTGTCACCCTCTAGCATAGTTTAAATTACTGCATTCTCCTCTCTTTGTCATTTTTTTCTTTGCTTGTGCATATGGTTGAAGTCAAGTAAGTTCAATGGACATATCACGGTCCTCTAATGTGAGAGGTCTTTGACTCTAATTTCAGACCTTTCTACATATGCTGTTTCATTCGTCTCTACCTTGTGTTAGTGAGGCCAATGGAATGGAATCTGACACTAAAAGAACAACAGAGCCTCCCCTGTTTTTCTCACTTGAACAGAAAAATAGTGAAACATACTGATGTTTAGCAATAATGTATCAAATGCTTCAGACCTGGAAGGGGAAGTGGGAACAGGAGAGCCAAAAGAGACCAGTGTCCATGACATGCAGAGCAAATGCTCATTTAAAACTCAGAATTAGGCCTTTTTTAATTTTAATTTTTTAAAGATACCTAGATTACATAAATGTTACATAAAAAATATAGGGAATTCCCACATGTCCCGCTCCCCACATCCCCTACATTTTCCCACATTAACAACATGGCTCATTAGTGTGGTACATTCATTGCAATTGATGAACACATATTGGAGCATTGCCACTAAGCATGGATTATAGTTTACATTGTAATTTACACTCTCTCCCACTCAATTCTGTAGGTTATGGCAAGATATAGAATGGCCTGTAGCTTTCATTGCAAAGTCATGCAGGACGATTCCCAAGTCCCAAAAATGCCCCATATTATACCTGTTTTTCCCTCTCCCTGCCCTCAGAGCCTCCAGTGGCCACTGCCTCCACATCAATGATATAATTTCTTCCATTGCTAGAATCAGAATAAGTCTATAGTAGAACACCAATAAGTGCACTTTAGTCCATAGTTCATTCCCCAATCCTGGGGATTCTGGGACGGTGACGTACACTCCACCTCCAAGAATTAGGCCTTTTGAATTGGTAGTGACAGCTTTTTATTTAAAGGATTAGCACTAGGTTGAGAATTCCATCCCACTTACCTGAGAGCATGTGAATGAAAAGAGGAATCCAAGGGCCCAAGATGTTATGTGAGGGATTCACCTCAGAATAAACTCCAGGTCCTTGGACAGCCAAATTGGGAGCCATTGCCCAGAGATGGCATAGTGCAAAGAGAGGGGAGCCAAGCAGACCCAGAAGTAAACAAAGCTCAGACTCTGTTATATAAATTATGCGATCCCCACTGCCTCAGTTTTCTAACCTGTAAAATTAGAGTGATAGAACTTACTTCACAAGGTTGTTGCAAGCGTAAATGTGGAAATGCATAAAAAGCAACTGTAACACAAGGTTTGATAATGTCAAAATTTTCATCCACTTTCACCAAAATCTTGCTGGAGTAAAAAGAAACAGGAATTCACAATAAAGTGACCAAACACCAAATGCGTCGAGTCTCATCTTACAATTAAATTTAAAATCAATTGTGAACAAAAGTAATTCCATCAACATAAAAATGACAATGTTACCCCCATGTTATGATGGGATTAAAATTCTAAGAATTCTGAGATAGGGTATAACATTATCAGGTTTTTTTGTGTTGCTTACATAGGAAAATTATGTTCTATAAAAAGAAGAGCAATCAGAAATCAAAATGGTATCAGATTGAGCAGTCAATTCTGTCGTTTGAAACTTATAGAATCAATGTTCAGACATTCTTTTATGCGTTGCTTTAAGAAATACCACTTCCTGGCATGAAAAAACTTGTAGGTTCAAAATCTTAAAAATTTTAATAGGTAGGTAAGCAGGTGACAGTCCCGCTGTATAAAGGCAAAAAGGGGCCCATGGTATGAGAATGGGTGTGTGCCCATGAGCAGTGTCTGAACATTCCCCCGCGTGCGTATTTCCCCATCTGACCTTTGTACATTACTGCAGGTTTCTTCTTCCTCCCAACAGAGATAATGTAGAGCAGACTTCAAAGAGGAAAGCCCAAGTGTAACTCTGCCTAGAAAAATTCACTATGAGGTACGATTTTATATTCAGGCTTAGAAAAGAAGTGGATGACTCCAGGCAGGGAGCTAGCAGTAGGGGCATCAGACAGAGGCAGCAAAGCTCAAAGGAACAAAGAGTTGGAGAAACTTCAGCTAGAGGTTTGCATCTGCCACTCAGTCATCAGTTCACACCAGATCTCACTGGAAGCGAAATGCAGCACTTCATAGAGCCTCTTCCTAGCAAAGTCGCATAATCTCCAGTAGTCCCACCTTTTCCACAAGCTGCTCTCCTATGGCATTAGGTATTTGGCTTTATTGGGGACCGGCTATATGGCGATATATGAAAATATATATTATATTCAGAAAAAGAGAGAAGACTAAATTTATCAGTTAGAATAATGGTCAACATATGCAAATGGTGTATATTTACTCTTCAGCTCAGAAACAACATGTGTTTCAAGATATTTCTCAGAATTGATGTTTCATAATTTAGAATATGCTTTCTTGAAGGAACAAGATCATCAATAATGATTAATTTTTGAGAATTGTCTCCGCATATCTATTTAACCAACAATCTAGCTAACACATTATTTTGCAATGTTGACAGCATAGGGAGCAGTATAGGAAAAGAGGGTATGAGGCTAAGTTTGGCTGAATTCAAATTTTTTGCTAGAACTTACTGCAAAGTAAGACAAAACTATCAAATTGTCCATTTTAAACATATGCAGTTCATTGCATATCAATTGCATCTCAATAAAGCTATTGAAATAAAAAGTCCAAGAAAAGTTAGGAAAGCCCCATTCCTTCCCTTCCTCCTCCTGTCTTGGACAATCTAGGAGAAATAAAGAAATAAATGTCCATGTGTCTTATCAATGCTGAAGCTCAACTTTATGAAAGTTACAGAGGTCTTTATGCACTAACCTCAAATCAAAGTAGAATTTAAATTGTCATCTGTATCTCAAAACATGTTCTAATCTATAGCCAATGAAGTAATTTTGTTCAGAATTCGGGAATTGGATCTATCCATTGATCAACAATTATCTCCTTTAAATTGCTTACTAATCCATATTAATTTTAGAACATCTGAAAACAAAGATGTGCAGAAAAAATATTAAATTTTATGCCACTTCCAGAGATCCTCTGACAATCAAATCTGATTTCTTTATTCTAATTAGAGAATATGGATTCT
>PVKH010019202.1:0-14918 GCA_004027955.1 Chaetophractus vellerosus
AGATATTGATGAGTGCACCCAAGATCCATCACCATGTGGCCAAAATTCTGTCTGCACCAATGCCCTGGGATCCTACAGCTGTAACTGCACTGTTGGCTTTCGTCCCAATCCAGAAGGCTCCTGGAAATATGGCAACTTCAGCTGCACAAGTAATAATCTCCTTGTGTATCTTTGCAATGGAATCTGTTTCTGACTTTGGTTAAAAATCCTCACTCTTCCCAACCTCTGGATGCTCCTCTAACTTTCACTTCTTCCAGAGATTTTCTTTCTCTTTACTCACTCATTTACTGATTCATTAATTCACTCATATAATAGGTTATTTTTAGAGCACATATTATTTATTTTATTTTTTATTAGATAAGTTGTCGACTTATTAAAAATTATGCATAAAATACAGGATTCCCATATACCACCCTATTATTAACACCTTGAACCAATGTGGCATATTTATCACAATTGATGAAAAGCACATATTTATAATTGTACTATCAACTAGAATCCTTGTTTAACTTAGGGGTCACTGTTTGTATGGTGCAGTTCCACAGAGTTTAAAAAAATTGTATTATATTAATATATATATACCATCTAACATTTCCCACTTCAACCACATTAAAAATATATTTAATTGCTATTAATTACATTCACGATGTTGTGCTACCATCACCATCATCCATCACCAAAATATCTCTACCATTTCAAATAGGAATTTTGTGTGTTTTAAACCTCAACTTCCCATTCCCTATCCCTACCCCATCCCCTGTAACCTATATTCTAGATTCTGACTCTATGAGTTAGCTTACTCTAATTACTTCATATCAGTGAGATCATATAATATTTGCCCCTTGTGTCTTGCTTATTTCATTTAACATGATGTCCTCAAGGAAACCACATAGTTGATAAAGGTTTTACATACAGAATATTTATTTATTTGCCAGCTCCTGTGCCAGGCACTTAGGATGCAGTCCTGGATAGGATAGACATGATACTGGTTATCATGAAGCTTATAGTCTAGAGAAGGAGGCAGACAGCACAAATAATTATTTAATAGTAACCATGATAGGGGCCACAATTGAATGATCACAGTGTACTTTGGAGTGACTAATGGAATATTTAATATGCTCCAAGCAAATGGAATTTAAGCTGAAGCTCCAAGAAAGAGTAAAAATTTTCCATATGAAGAGTGGAGAGCAGAGTGTTCCAGGTTATAGAATGTGCAAAGGCCCTGAGGTGGAGAGATTGGCATGGATGAGGAACTAAAGAGAGTCCTGAAGTTTATACAGAGTGAAGGCATGGGAAATGGTATTAGCTGCATCTGACACGGTGGGCAGAAGTCAGATTCCACAGTGCTTTGTGTGCTGTCAAATAATCTCCCGAGAACAATGGGCAACTACGAAAGGTTTAATTTTTAAAAATTCATACATTAAAAAGAAGATATGCTAGTTTCATGGAGGTGATGAAATATAATAATCAAATGAATATCCCTGAGGTCGTCCCCAACAAAAGAACTATAAAACCATAAATGCTGTTGTGTCTCCTGTGTGCTCCTTTCCCATTTCATCTCCCTGGCTCCTTTCCAGAGGAACCACTTGGAACTTTGTGTGTATTATGAACTTACTTTTTTTTTTTCTTATATGACCATATGCACTCTTTATTAGGATTTGCAAGTATTTATCAAATATGTAATATTAAAACCTGGTTTACACATAGGGATAGAGCAGGCCCATGTTGAATGTCCAGGATCAAGTGTCCTGTTCTCATGAACTTACTTTTAAATGTATTTTCCTCCTATGTATATATTCCTAAACAATATTTGCTTAGTTTTCTTTGCTTTGGAGTTTTATAAAAATGATTTGCTTTGTTTCATCCAATATCATGTTTTTCAGAATCCCTCATGTATTGTGTAGCTGTAGTTTGTTCATTTTCATCATTGTGTGTGTTAGCCATGGATAAGTTTTAAGAGGTGTGGTTGAAGTTTGTCTGCTTTTGTTTTCTTCCTAGGGATTCCCTTCAAATGTAAAGAAGACATGATATCCAACAATGAGCAAGTCCAGCTATGCCAAGGGAAAGCAGCAAATGATCCAGAATATGTAAGGTTACTAGCTCTTGGGGTTTT
The DNA here is from genome assembly GCA_004027955.1 of Chaetophractus vellerosus. Lineage (NCBI taxonomy): Eukaryota > Metazoa > Chordata > Mammalia > Cingulata > Chlamyphoridae > Chaetophractus > Chaetophractus vellerosus. The sequence goes on from PVKH010019202.1 coordinate 2,114, forward strand.
TCCTAGAAGTCACTAGTTAGGGCACTGTTTTTTTTTTTTTTTTTTTTTTTCAGAGCTAACCAAGGCCAAAACAGCAGTGCCTTAAAAGAGATAGAAGTTTATTTTTATCCTATGCAACAGGCAGAGCATAAGCAGCCAAGAGCTGATAGAGTGGCTCTATAAGGCTCTGCTATCATCAACACAAGACTCCTACTTAGTGGTCCAAGATGGATGCTCCAGCCCCTGTCATCACATCTGCATTCCATCTGGTGGGAAAGGGAGAAGGCATAGTATTTCCCTTTAAGGATATGTCCTAGAAGTTACATATATCACTTCTGCTCATACCTTATTGGTCAGAAATTAGTAACATTGTCACACCTAGCTACAAGGGAAACTGGGAAGGTAGGACATTTGCTTGTTTACTATGTAGGGATTCTTTTATTAAAAGAAGAGGAAGGCTCACCACCAGTGAAGGTACTGATGATATATCCAAGTAATATAGGATGGGTGATACATAGCCAGACCAGGCAAAGATGTTTTTGGATTTCATGAAGCTCTAATGAAGTCATTCTCATGAGTAAAAAGACTCAATGACCATCTTCAGAAATTGATGTCACTCTTATGAATCTGAGCTTGTAAGTCATATTTGGAATTCCCACAAACCTTAAGCCATTGGTTTTTCATTCTTGTGGTAAAATACATATAACATAAAATCCACCATTTTAACCATTTTAATGCATATAATTTTTAGCATTTAGTACATTCTTAATAAGTGCAAGCATTACCACTATTTAATTCCATTACCTCAAAAGGAAACTTCTTACCCATTAGAAATCACTCTCCATTTCCCTTCCCCACAAGCCCTAGGCAACCACTAATCCATCTCTGTCTCTATGGATTTACCTATGATGGATATTTCCTATAAATAGAATCATACAATATTCTTCCTTGCTGACTGCCTTATTTTACTGGGCAACATGTTTTCATGGCTTATCCATGTTGTGCCATGTATCAGAACTTCACTTCTTTTAATGGCTGAATAATATTCCTTTTGGGCCACTGCTTTCCTCACATATTTCTTCCCATCCATTGACCCCACTGAATAGTTTTGTTGTTTGTTTATGTTGTTTTTTTTAAGTCATGGAAGAGAGAGGTGATTCCAATTCTGATCAAGTGGTGAGTTTTTATTTCCCTGAGGATTTTAGAGACTCGTTAGGACTTCTGTCTCCAGCCCCATATTGGGAGATTACATGCCTGTGGGACCGATGGATCAAGACTCACAGAGACTTTTCCTTCTGGGGCACAGGTTTCTTTCTGTGAACTGATGAAAATCACCTTCAACATTCTGGATGATGCCTGCAAAAACAAAACTACCACCATTTCTCTGAAGGTAATGGTGAGAAATCATGTTTTGAGCTTTGAACATCTTGGGGTCGCTTTGGGTACACAAAGCCCTCTTTTTTCAAATTAATGGGCCATGAGTTAACATTTAATTTATTATAATTGTAAGGTTTTCAAAATTAACATTCAGTAAAATTAACTTTTTGGGTGTACATTTCTGTGAGTTTTATCACGCGAAAATATTCCTGTAACCCTTCCCCACAATTGGGATGTAGAATAGTCCCATTACCCGAAATACTCCTTCGTGCTGCCCCTTTATTGATAGACACTACCTCCTCCCCCAGCTCCCGTAAACCCCCAAGCTGTTTTCTGTCACTATACTTTTGTCTTTCCAAGAATGTCATATAAATGGAACTACACAATATGTAGCCCCTTTTTCCCAACAATTCAATTTTATTGATACATTTTAGTAAAGCATACAATCCATCCAAAGTATACAGTGAGTGGTATTTGGTATAATCACATAGTTGTGTATTCATCACTTCAGTCATTATTAGAATGTTTTCATTATTTTAATAATAAAGCAAACAAACAAGACAGTTCTCCACCTCTCAAACACATTTTTAAAAAAACCATATTTGTTCTTTCTCCCCAATACCTGTCATCCCCAGGCTTCTAGAAAGTACAATGTGTAAAAATAGGGACCTTGTCTGTGTTGGTCACAGGTGCCTAGAATAGTGTTTGGCATGTTTTAGGTGCTTAATACACGTACGCAAACTGTTAAAGGTATAACTATACATTGTATTGTAGTTACATAAAGTTATCTAAAGAGATTTATAGATAGACAGGTAATTGGCTGATTATTTCCCCCTCCTCACCAATTCCTCACCCCCAAAATGCACTACATTGTTATTTGGAGATTGGAATAGAAGTAAGAATGCTTGCTCTGGCTGTCTTAAAGCTTAACCTAAGCAGCAGTGCCGGTGCTCTCAGCCTGTGTGTGCGTATAGTATTCTAGGACAGTGTTAAGGTGTAGCCTTTTGAGTCTGGTTTCTTTCACTCAACATAATGCATTTGAGATTCATTTATATTGGTATACAATAGTTCCATTATTATTATTATTTTTATTGTATTTACCATTAGTGACACTTACATTTGCAGCACCACTGTCGAGCTCCAGAATATTTCATTTATCCCAAAAAGAAACTCTGTACCCATTAAGCATCTCTCCCCACCCCCCTGCCCCAGCCCCTGGCAACCCACTAGTCTCCTTATCTCTATGTATTTTCCTATTCTGAGCATTTCACCTGAATTGAATCATAAGAAAAGTTCACGGGTACAATCATCAATATCAAGGGCCTGGCATAAGTCTGCCCTCCTTTTCTAGGCACTGTCCATTTTGTCAGGGGATTCTTGCCACTCTATTTGAGAATACAGCAGGGCTTCCCAGGATGAGAATTCTGAGATTTTTCTTATAGTTGAGTTTTGTCTGTAAGGTTGGTGGAGATAATGTAAACCCATCCTTTTATCTGGGATATAGTTACAGCTCCTTGGGGAACCATCTTTTGCATTTCATCCTTACCTAATTTCTATTGAAAACCTTTTTACATTTTAATCATCTAATTTGGATATACATAAACTTTGTATCCCCAACCAGATTTCCATCAGTTTCCTTCACCATCGGACTGGATTCAATTCGTATCTTGATTAGGTTCTGATTTCTTTTCCACATTCTTATTGTCTGGTACTGAGTCAAATTTTTAAACTTTTTTTTATTATAGAAGTTGTGAACTTACAAAACAATCATGCACATGTGTGGAGTTCCCATACATGGTAGAACATTTGTTACAGATTATGTGATAATGTCATCAGACTAATACTATGGTCCATAGCTTACATTAGACATATTTTCTCCATACTCCCTATTATTAATACAGTGTATCTTTGGCATTGATGCAAGAATATTACAGTAATGCTGTTAACTACAGTCCATAGTTTACATTAATTGTATTTTTCCCATGCTTCTCCACATTCCCACCACCCTGCAATAGTGATGTACATCCGTTCTAGTTCACAGAAGGACATTCTTGCATTAGTGTTAGTCAGAGTCACATTTTATAGTCAGTTTATGGACAATGATCAGTAATAAAGATAACCAAAACTATATTATTATTATCCTTACCTCAACCTTATGTAAACAGTTCCTGGGCATGAGTACTTTTCCGTATCTTTTTACTCTTTAATTTTATGAGCACACACATATACATGCACGCGGTCATACACAAGTCATTTTGGGAGCAACTTCTTTGAGAGTAGCTTAAGAGTGATTAAGAATTTGCCCAGGGAGCCAATGTGGCTCAGTGCCTGAGTGCCGATTTCCCACATATAAAGTCCCAAGTTCAATCCCTGGTCCTGGCACCTCAGGAAAAAAAAAAAAAAAGGAATTTGCCCTCTGAAGCCAGATTGCCACCTACTCAATACACGTCCTTTTTTCCCTATCTAAAAATGGAGATAATAATAGTCTCTATTTCTTATGTCCTCCAAAAATTAAACAAGTTAATTTATTTTTTAAAGATTTATTTATTTTTTAAGATTTATTTATATATCCCCACCACCCTCCGCTGCCTGTTCTTGCTGTGTTCATTTGCTTTTTTTTGCGTTCTTCTGTGTCTGCCCGTCACCCCCGCCACGGCACCCCGCCGAGTCGGCCCACCGTGCATCGGCCCACCGCATGGTGGCCCACCTGCTCACGGCAGATTTTGCTTGCTCGCGGCGGCTTTGCCTGGTTGCGGCGGCTTGCCTGGTCATGGCACCGAACCCGGGACCTCCCATGTGGCAAACCAGAGCTCCACCAATTGAGCCACAGCTGGTTCCCAAATTTATATGTACCACTTAAAACAACACCTGGCTCACTTTTTATTGCTATGTGCCAGGCACATAAATATCAGAAATATATTTTTTGATTAAAATAATTGTTTTAAAAGCAAATGAGAATATTCTACATGCTATTCTGTAGTTTGCTTTACTAAACAATAACTCATGGACTTCTTTGCTTGTTAATACATAGAGATTTACTACATTATGCTTTTATGGACTCCAAAATGTTTTCTTTTAATTATTGTTGAAGTATAATTTGCGTAGAGCAAACAACACTGGTGTTAAGTGTACAGTTTGATGAGTATTGACAAATGTTTCCAACAGTATATCCAATAACCCAAACAACATTTAGGACATTTTTAAATTAAAAAATAGCTTTATTGAGATTTATTCACATACCATACAATCCAGCCAATGTATACAATCAATGGCTTTTAGTATATTCGCAAAGTTCTGCATTCATCACCAAAATCAATTTGAGAACATTGTCATTATTCCAAAAAGAAAAATCCTACACCCCTTAGCAGTCACCTCTCAGTCCCTCTATTATTCCCCAGCCTTACATAACCACTAATCTGTTTCTGTCTTTATAGATTTATTTATATTTATCTTTTATATACATGGAATCATGCAATATGTAGTACTTTGTGTCGAGTTTCATTCATTTAGCATAATGTTTTTTTAACAAATCAATTTTATTGATACATAATAATAAAGCATAAATCCATACAAAGTGTACAGTCAGTGGTATTTGGTATAATCACATAGCTGTGCATTCATCGCCTCAATCATTATTAGAGCATTTCATTATTTCAATAATAATGATAATAATAAATAAAAATCAAACAAACACTCATCACCCCTCAATCTCTGGATGCTTCCCCTGCTGTACATTGCTGCTATTCTGTTTCTATCTCTCTAATTTATTTGATTTTATAGTTTGTAAAAACAGTCTTATATATGCAATATCACCCATATTCATATTTTACATGAGGTTTCACTATGTTATACAGGCCCATGTTATATTTTTAGCATTCCTTCTAGTAATATACATGACCTTAGATTTTCCCTTTCAACCACTGTCATAACCATACAATAGCTCTGTAGTTACAAACACTATGATGTGCTTTCACAATTTCGATTCTTTTCCAAAGTTTTACAAGCAAACTTTTTTTTAAAAACCAATTCTACACAGATTAACCCTCAGCATTCCATTCTCTACCCTCATTCTATTTTCTGGTGACTAATCTAATTATTAACTCCATGAGTTTACACAATATATTTAGTTCATAATAGCACAATCGTAACAGTGTTTATCCTCTTGTGTCTGGCTTGCTTCACTCAACATAACGTCCTCCAGGTTCATCCATGTTGTCATATGTTTCATGACTTTATTTCATCTTACAGCTGCATAATATTCCATCGTGTGTATATACCACAATTTGTTTATCCATTTATCGGTTGATGGGCACCTAGGTTGTTTCCATCTTTTGGAAATTGAGAAAAATGCCGCTGTGAACATCAGGGTGCAGATATCTGTTCATGTCACTGCTCTCAGTTCTTCTGGGTATATACCCACTAGTGGTATTGTTGGGTCACAGGGCAAGTCAACTTCTTTAGGAGCTGCCAAACAGTCCTCCACAGTGGCTGTACCATTCTACATTCCTACCAACAGTGAATAAGCACTCCTATCTCTTCACATCCTCTCCAACATTTGTAGTTTTCCGACATTTTAATAGTGGCCATTCTAATAGGTGTGAAATGATATCTCATTGTAGTTTTGGTTTGCATTTCCCTAATTACTAGTGATGTTGAACATTTTTTTCATGTCTTTTATTCTCTGTATTACTTCTTTGGACACTTGTCTTTTTAAGTCTTTTGCCCATTTTCAATCGGGTTGTTTGTCTTTTTATTGTTAAGCTGTAGTATCTTTTTATATATCATGGATATTAAACCTTTATTGGATATGCGATTGTCAATATTTTCTTCCATTGAGTAGGCTGCCTTTTCACCCTTTTAACAAAGTCTTTTGAAGCACAACAGTGTTTAATTTTGAGGATGTCCCATTTACCTAATTTGTGTTTTGTTGCTCATGCTTTGGGTGTAAGGTTTAAGAAAGAAACTACTGCCTACCACAAGAGCTTGAAGTTGTTTTCCGACATTTTCTTCTAAGAGTTTTATGGTTGTCACTTTTATATTTAGGTCTTTGATCCATTTTGAGTTAATTTTTAAATAAGGTTTAAGAAACGGGTCCTCCTTCTTTCTTTTGGATATAGATACCCAGTTCTCACAGCACCATTTGTTGAATAGGCTGTTCTGGTCCAGCTGGGTGGGCTTGACAGCCTTGTCAAAAATCACTTGACCGCACATTATTTCTAAGCAATTGATTTTGTTCCATTGGTAAATCTGTCTGTCTTTACCACTGTAGCTAAGTGACATGTTTTAGAATCAGGTTTTGTTCCTCTTTTTTAAAGACATAATTGACTATTTGAGGTCTCTTACTCGTCCAAATAAATTTGATAATTGGCTTTTCCATTTCTGCAAAAAAAAAAAAGGCTGTTGAGATTTTTATTGGGATTGTGTTGAATCTATAAATAAATTTGGGTAGAACTGATATCTGAACGATATTTAGTCTTCCAGTCCATGAACACAGAATGTCCTTCCAGTTATTTAAGTCTTCTTCAGTTTTTTTTAATGTTTTATAGTTTTTTGAATATAAGTCCTTTATGTCCTTGGTTAAGTTTATTCCTAACTATTTGATTCTTTTAATAGCTATTAAAATGGATTTTTCCCCTGATTTCCTCCTCAGATTGCTCATCAGTAGTGTATAGAAACGCTATTGATTGGTGCATATTGATCTTGTATCCTGCCACTTTGCTGAGCTCATCTATTAATTCTAGCTTTGTTGTGGATTTTTCAGGATTTTCTAGATATAGGATCATATCATCAGTGAATAATGAAAATTTTGCTTCTCCCTTTCTTATTAGGTGCCTTTTATTACTCTAGCTAGAACATCTAGCATGATATTGAATAACAGTGGTGACAGGGGCCTCCTTATCTTTTTCCTGTTTTCAGAGGGAAAGCTTCCAGTCTTTCACCATTGAGTACACTGCTAGCTGTAGGTTTTTCATATATACACTTTACCATATTGAGAAATCTTCCTTCTATTCATGTCTTTTGGACTGTCTTTATCAAGAAATGGTGCTGTATTTTGTCAAAGGTCTTTTCTCTATCAATCAAGAGGATCATAGAAATTTTCTTCTTCAATCTATTAATGTGGTTTATTACACTAATTAATTTTCTTCTGTTGAACCACCATTTTATACCTGGCATAAAGCCCACTTGATCATGGTGTATACTTTTAATGTACTTTTGGATTCAGTTGGCAAGTATTTTGTTGAGGATTTTTGCATCTATATTCATTGGAGATATTAGTCTGTAAATTTCTTTTTTTATAGTATCTTTATTTGGTTTTGGTATTAGGTGATGTTGGCTTCATAGAATGAGTTTGGTAGCTTTTCTTTCCAGTTCAATTTTTTGGAAGAGCTTGAGCAAGATTGGTATTAGATTGTCTTTGAATGATTGGTAGAAATCACCTGTGAAACCATCTGGTACTGGGCTTTTCATCTTTGGGAATTTTTTGATGAATGTTTCAATCTCTTCACTTATGATTGCTTTATTGGGGTCATCTGTTTCTTCTAGGGTCATTGTAGGTGGTTCCTGTGTTTCTAGGAATTTGTCCACCTTGTCTACATTGTCTAGTTTTTTTGGCATACAGTTGTTCATAGTATCCTCTTATGATCTCTCTTATTTCTGTGGGGTCAGTGGTAATGTCATCCTTATTATTATTTATTTATTTATTTGTTTATTCTTTTTCTTTGTCTGTATAGTTAAGAGTTTGTCGATTTTGTTGTTCTTCTCAAAGAACCTCCTTTTGCTTTTGTTGATTCTCTCTATTATTTTTCTGTTCTCAAATTCATTTATTTCTGCTCTCATCTTTACTGTTTCTTTCCTTCAGCTTGGTTGGGATTAGTTTGCTGTTCTATTTTATTTCTTCCAGGTGTGTAGTTAGATCTTCAATTTTAGCTCCTTCTTCTTTTTTAATGTAAGCATTGAGGGCTATAAATTTCCATCTTTGCAGTGTCCTATGGGTTTTGATATGTTGTGTTCTCATTTCATTCATCTTAAGATGTTTGTGATTTCTCTTGCAATTTCTTCTTTGATCCACTGATTATTTAAGAGTGTGTTGTTTAATCTCCATATATTTATGAATTTCCCCCTTTTACAGCCATTATTGATTTCCAACTTCATTCCATTATGATCAGAGAAAGTGTTTTGTATAATTTCAATCTTTTAAAATTTATTGAGACATGTCTTGTGACCCAACATGTAGTCTATCCTGGAGAAGAATCCATGAGTGCTTGAAAAGAATGTATATCTTGCTGTTTTGGGAGTGTAATACTCTATAAATGTCTGTTAGGTCTAGTTCATTTATCATATTATTCAAGTTCTCTGCTTCCTTATTTATCCTTGGTCCAGATATTCTATCCAATACTGAGAGTGGTGTATTGAAGTCTCCAAATATTAGTTTAGAGACATCTATTTCTCTCTTTAGTTTTGCCAGTGTGTGCCTCATGTATCTTTGGGCACCCAGGTTAGGTGCATAAATATCTATTACAGTTATTTCTTCTTGGTGAATTTCCCCTTTTATTAATATATAATGACCTACTTCATCCTTTAATAACAGTTTTGCATTTAAACTCGATTTTGTCCGATATTAGTATTGCTACTCCAGATCTTTTTTAGTTACTGTTTGCATGGAATATCTTTTCCCAACCTTTCACTTTCAACTTGGTTGTGTTCTTTTGGTGGAGGTAAGTCTCTTGTAAACAGTCTATAGATGGCTTATTTTTAAAAATCCATTCTCTCAGTCTATGTGCTTTGATTGGGGAGTTCAAGCCATTACCATTCAAGTCATTATTGTAAAGGCAAAACTTACTTCATCCATTTTGTCTTATGGCTTTCTGTTGTCATGTTTAACTATTGTCTGTATTTTTACCCTTTAATTTACCCTTCCTAATAATCTTCATTTCTACACTCTTCTCCAAGTCTCTTGTCCTTGTTTTTTCTTTTCAAGCTGTAGCACTCCTTTAGTATCTCTTGTAATTCTGGTCTTTTGATAATATACTCTCTGTTTTTGTCTTTCTGTGAAAATTTTAAACTCACCTTCATTTTTAAAGGACAGTTTTGCTGACACAGAATTCTTAGCTGGTAGTTTTTCTCTTTCAGTACCTTAAATACATCATACCTCTTTCTTTTTTCCTCCATGGTTTCTGATGAAAGGCACTTAAACTTACTGAGGTTTTCTTGTATGTGATTCTTTGCTTTTTGGAGTGCATTGTCCTTCTTAGATATTGATATTTATGTCTTTCATAAGGGTTGGGGAGTTTTCAGTCATTTGCTCAAATATCTCTGCCCCCTTTCCATTCTCTTCTCCTTCTGGGACACTGAGAACATGTATGTTTGTGCATTTTGCACTGTCATTCAATTTCCTGAGACCCCATTCCATTTTTCCATTCTTTTTTCTTTCTCTCCTCCTGTTTTTTCCAGTTCAGATATTCTGTTTTCAAAACCACGAACTCTGTCTTCGAACTATTTAAATCTGCTCTTATGTGCCTTTAATGTATTTTTTATTTCATCTATTGTGTCTTTCATTATCATAAACTCCTCCAGGCTTTCAAATGGTTCTTTATGCTCACCCAGTGTCTTTTTAATATCCTTTATCCCTTTAGTCATATTTTCCTTCAATTCTTTTTTTTTAACAAGGGGAACTTCTTTATTTTTTTATTTTTTTATTTTTTTCTAATAAATGGTTTTTTTCCCCTTCAATTCTTTGAATTGATTTAGAAAATTTGTGTGATTACCATTGATTAGTTGTTGTAAATCTTGTTTCTTTTCAGGATTGTTTGGTCAGTTCCTTTGGTTGGGCCATCTGCTCCTGTTTCCTTGTAATTTTTGTTGATGTCTAGTCATCTGAATGTCTTGCTGTCGGTCAATTTCTCTCTCTTGTCTAATATTTTTTCCCAAAACTTTTCTGTGAATTATTGGTTCAACGTATTCCAACTTTTAAAAATTGCCCAGCTTAAGTTATCAAAATCAGGCCAGGGACTCACTAACAGGGTGCAGATTTTCTACCAGGTGGCTTAAGAGAGCCCTAAAAGCAATTTTTCTCTACGCAATTTCCTGACAGGCCAGCAGATGGCACTCATCAGTGTACCTTTCCAGGGAGGTGTTTCATTCAGTCTCCATTTTCTGGTGTTTCTGGTCTGGCCAGAGCTGAAGATTCAAAGTGGGCTCTGCTGGCTGAATTTACTGAAGAGAAGCCCTCTGACTCACCCTCCTTCTTTCCTTGTAACAGCTGACAGGGAGGAAGATGTCTGCTTTCCTCTCAAATGGCTGCAGTGAGCCAGTGGACTTATCCAGGCTTAATGTCTTGAGGGTAGGGGTTGGGAGTCCTTCCCAGCCTTGCCACGGGATTTTGTTAACTCACTTTTGTTGTTTTGGGTTCTTTGTCTCTCTGTCCCTTGCCTTACTGGGAGTTGTGCAGCACTATCCTGGTCTGTTGACCCACAAAGCAGGTCAGACAGCTTTTGGCCCTTTCTCCATCATTTTTGTGAGAGAGTTGAACCTTGCCTACCTACTCTGACACCATATTCCTGAGTCTCCTCTAGTATAATGCTTAAAAATTATTATTATTTTAATTAGAGAAGTTGTAGGTTTACATAAAAATCATGTAAAAATACAGCATTCCCATATTGTTGACATTTTGCATTTGTGTGGTATCTTTGTTACAATTGATGAAAAATGTTAAAATAATACTATCACCTATAGCCCATAGTTTACATTTGGTGCATCCACCCCCCTCCATATACAATCCTATTATTAACACTTGTATTAGTGCTGTACATTTGTTTTAATTCATTAAAGAACATTCTTCTATTTGTGCTATTAACTATAGTCCATTGTCTATAATAGGCTTCACTGTGTTACACACTCCCATGTTTTATCTTTTAAGTTTTATTTCTAGTAAATTACATGACCCCAAACTTCCCCTTTCAACTACATTCACATATATAATTCAATGCTGTGATTAAAATCACAAAAAAGGCTACCATCAGCACCATCCATTTCCAAACCTTTACAATCAACATAAATAGGTATTCTACATAAATTAAGCATCAGCTCCCCAATCTCGACCCCTTAGTCTATCCCCCAGATACTTATCTACTAGATTCTAGCTCTATGAGTTTGCTGATATAATTAGTTCATACCGCTGAGACCAAACACTATTTGTCTTTTGGTGTCTGGCTTATTTCACTCAACAAAATGTCATCAGGGTTTATCCATGTTGTTATGTGCATCAGGACTTCATTCCTTCTTACAACTGAATAATGTTCCATCATATGTGTATATCACATTTTATTTATCCATTCATTGGTTGATGGATACTTGGGTTGCTTCTATCTTTTGGCATTTGTGAATAATGCTGCTATGAACATCAGTACGCAAATATCCATTTGAGTTCCTGCTTTCATTTCTTCTGGATATATACCTAGTAGTGAGTTTTCCAGTTTGTATGGTAATTTTATATTTTGCTTCCTGAGCAACTACCAAACTGTCTTCCACAGCAGCTGCACTATTTTGCTTTCCCACCACCAATGAATGAGTGTCCTTATTTCTCCACATCCTCTCTAATACTTGGGATTTTTTTTTTTTTAACAGTAGTCATTCTAGTGGGTGTGAAATGATATCTCATTTTGGTTTTGATTTGCATTTCTGTAATAGCTAGTAATTTTGTGCATTTTTTCATGTGTTTTTTAGGCATTTGTATATATCTTAGGAGAAATGTCTATTCAAGTCTTTTGACTATTTTTTTAAATTGGGTTTCTTGTCTTCTTTTTGGTGAGCTGTAGGATTTTTTTTATATTCTGGATATTAAATCCTTATTGTATATGTGGTTTCCAAATATTTTCTGCAACACTATTCCATGATTCGGTTTCATTATCATTTATTTAATCAATCTGCTGGACATTTAGTGGGGCTTTCCCACTTTTTGCTATCACAAAGCATACTGAAGCAAACATCTTTGGACAATATCTTACACAATTAAAAATATTTCTGAGTGGATTAATTTCTGGAAGAGAAAGTGCTGCATTGAAGGGTATGTACAATTTACATTCTTAAAGGTGGTTTTTATTGCATTTTATAAATGGTACAGTAAGTTGCATTTTCAGTGGACCTCTATCACACTTTTTAAAAAAGTACTTTATTTATTTATTTATTCCCCCCCCATGCTGAGATGGCTCCCTCATCTGTCTGCTTGCTGTTTGCACTCATTGCTTGCTTTCTGTATCTGCTCTCTGTGTGTACACTGGGTCTGCTTGTCTTCTTTAGGAGGCACCGGGAACCAAACCTGGGACCTCCCATGTGTGAGCCAGGCACCCAATTGCTTGAGCCACATCAGCCCCCTGCTCATTGTGTCTCCTCATTGTGTGTTCTCGTCGTGTTTCCTCACTGTGTCAGTTCATTACATCAGCTCATTGCATCT
>PVKH010019203.1:0-14923 GCA_004027955.1 Chaetophractus vellerosus
GGGGGGGGGGGGATATGTAACAAAAAAATGGAAATTTATTATAAAAAAGACAGAAAAACAGAAAAAAGAATGGGAAAAATTGAACAGGATCTCAGGGAACTGAATGAAACATGAAACACACTAACATACATGTTGTAAGTGTCCCAGAAGGAAAGGAGAACAGAAAAGGGGCAGAAAGAATGACTGAGGAAATAATGACCGAAAATGTCCCAACCCTTATGAAAGACATAAATATCAAAATCCAAGGATAATATATCCCAAACAGAATAAATCCAAGTAGACATACTCTGAGATCCCTACTATTCGAGACGATAAATATCAGTGATAAAGAGAGGATTCTGAAAGCAGCAAGATAAAAGCAATTCATCAATGAAAATGAGAACACAACACATCAAAACTGATGGGATACAGCAAAGACAATGCTGAGAGGGAAATTTACGGCCCTCAAGGCTTACATTAAAAAAGAAGATAGAGGGAAGCGGATGTGGCTCAAATGGTTGGGCTCCCATTTACCATATGGGTTCGATTCCCGGGGCCTCCTGGTGAAGGCAAGCCAGCCCACAAGGCACGGCAAGCTGACAGCCCGTGCAGCACGGCAAGATGACACAACAAAGGGAGACAAGCAGACACAGAAAAACGCACAGCAAATGGAACAGCAAGCACAAGCAGCAAGTGGCAGATAAATAGATAAAATAAATCTTTTAAAAAAAAGAAGAAGAAGAAAGAGCTAAAATCAAAGACCTAAGTGTAAACCTGGAGGAACTAGAAAAAGAACAGCAAACTAATCCCAAAGAGTGCAGAGGAAATAATAAAAATCAAGCAGAAATAAATGAAATTAAGGACAAATAAACAATAGAGCAAATCAACAAAACTAAAAGTTGGTTCTTTGAGAAGATCAACAAAACCAACAAACCTTTAGCTAGACTGACAAAGAAAAGACAAAAGATGCAAATAAAATCAGAAATGAGAGGGAGGAAATCACCATGGATCCCACAGAAATAGGAGAGATTATAAGAGGATCATATCAACAACTGTATGCCAACAAACTATACAACATACGCAACATGGACAAATCCCTAGAAACACGTGAACAACCTTCACTGACCCTGAAAGAAATAGAAAACCTTAACAAAAGAATCACAAGTAAAAGAGATTGAAACAGTCATCAAAAAACCTTCCAAAAATGAGAAGCCCAGGACCAGATGGCTTCACAGGTGAATTCTACCAAACATTCAAAGATAATCTAATACAATCTTTCTCAAGCTCTTCCAAGAAAATTGAATAGGGGGGAACATGATCAAACTCATTCTATGAAGCCAAAACACCCAATATCGAAGCCAGATAAAGATACTAAAAAAAAAAAAAAAATAGAACATTACAAGCCAATTTCTCTAATGAATATAGATACAAAAATGGCATTAAGGAAGGCCTTAAGGCCTTAAGGAAAACATGGACAAAGAACTAACAGAAATCAGGAAACTGACAGATGAATACAAAGAGAATATCAATAGAGAAGGAAATTATGAAAAAGTACCAAACAGAGCTGAAGATCACAATAACAGAAATTTTAAAATACCTACAAGGTTTCAACACCAGATTGGAGCTGGCAGAGGAAAGAATCGGTAAACCTGAAATGAGACAATTGAAATCATTCATTCTGAAGAACATAAAGAAGAATGAAGAAAAATGTATAGAGCCGGAGTAACCTGTGGTTCACCATCAAGCATACTAACATATTCACTGTGGGAGTCCCAGAAGGAGAATAGAGAAAGGGGAAGAGAAAATATTCAAATAAATAATGGCTGAAAACTTCCAAAATTTAATGAAAGACATGAATATACATATCCAAGATGATCAGCAAGCTCCAATCAGGATAAACCCAAATAGATCCACATTATGGTATATAATAATCAAATTGTCAAATGCCTAAGATAGAGAATTCTGAAAGCCACAAGAGAGAAGCAATGTGTCCCATATAAGAGAGCTTCAAGAAGATTAAGTGCCACTTTTTCATCAGACACCATGGGGACAAGAAGATAGTGGGATGACATTTTTTAATGCTAAAAGCAAAAAATTGCCAATCAAGAATCTTTATTCAGCAAAACCAACTCTCAAAAATGAGGGAGATATTAAGACATTCCCAGATAATCAAAAGCTGAGGGAGTTCATCACCACTAGACCAGCCCTACAAGAGAAGCTAAACAGATTTCTGCAGGTTGAAAGTAAACACAATAGATAATAGATCAAAGTCCCATGAAGAAATAAAGATCTTGGTGAGGGTAACAACATGGGTAAATATAAATGCCAGTACTATAATATTTTCGGTTTGTAACTCCACTTTTTACTTCCTACAGGATCTAAAAGGCAAATTCATTAAATGCAATGATAAATCAGTGGTTTTTATTCAAAATGTATAAACAGGTCATTTGTGATAAGAACTATATAAAGGTGTAGACAGCAGGGTATAGAAACATAGTTTGTTCATTCTATTGAAGTTAAATTGGTACCAAAGAAAAGGAGACTGTCATTGATTTAGGTTGTTAAATTTAAGCCCCATTTTAACTACAAATAAAATACCAGAAAATATACAAGCTCATAGAGACAGAAATTAGAGTACAGGTTGCCAGGGGTGTGGGGGAGGGGGAATGAGAATTAGTGCATAATGGGTATAGGGTTTCTGTTTGGGGAGACAGGAAAGTTTTAGTAATGGAAGGTAGTTAGGATACCACAATACTGTGAATGTGATTAGTGCTGAAATGTATGCTTGGGAGAGGTTGAAATGGCAAATTTTATGTAGTATATATTTTCCTACAATTAAAAAAAAAGTAAGAAACGACGACAATTAAATGAAATATATGATCTTGGATGAGTGATCTTGGATGGGAATTAACAAGGGAGGAGAAAAGGCTTAAAGGAATATTACTGGAATATATGAAAAACTGGAATACAAACTGTAAGCTTTATATCAATGTTAAATTTCTTCATCTTAATAACTGTACCTAAGGTGTTTACATAACTGAATATGCTTATTCTTAGGAAATGTATATGGAAGTATTAAGTGTTCAACGACCACAGTGAAGTGTTTAGAAAAAAAACTGATAGACAGATAGATATATGAATGAGTAGATAGAATGATAAAGCAAATGCAGCAAAAATGTTAAAATTGGTGGATCTGGGTATCTGGGGGGGGGTTCTCTGTATGGGATTTGTATTATTTTGTAACTACTCTGTAAGTATTTCAAAATAAAAAGTTAAAAAATATATATGATTGCCAATCTCCTCAAAGTTCCTCAACTCAAATGGCTACACACTTGTGAAAAAGTCTTAGGGAAGTGGCTGTGGCTCAAGCAATTGAGCTCCCATTTACCATATGGAGCACCTGGTCCCGGGACCTCCTGGTAAAAAGAAAAAAAAAGAAAGAAAAAGAAAAAAGGCGTCCCAGACCTGCACAGCACAGAGAGGGTCAGGGCCAGGCAAAGCAACAACCAAAAAGATGATGATGCAACCAGATAGAAAAAAAAATGTCTTAAAACTATTATCCAAAATAACTAAAGCAGCTAAAGCAGTAATCATCCTCAGGGGTGGGAGTAGTGGAGTAAGAGGGTTAGGGATATAGATACTTCCCAGAATCTGATGAACGCCCCTATACCTCACACCATATTCAAAAATTAAGTCAAAATGGATCAATGACCAAGATATTGGAGCAAAAACTATAAAAGTCTTGAAGAAAACCTGAAATATCTTCAGGTTCTTGTATTTGACAGCAGGTTCTTGGACTTCAACAAAATGTACAACTTTTGTGCAAAGGACATTATCAAGAAAATGAAAAGACAAAGAGAGAATTTGGAAACCATATATCTGATAGAGTTCATTATCCAGAATTTATTATGAACTCTTACAAGTCAACAACAAAAAGACAATCCAATTTAAAAATGGGCTAAGGACTTGAATATTTATCCAAAGAAGATATACAAGTGGCCAAAAAGTACATGAAAAGATGCTCAACATCATTAGCCATCATAGGAAATGCAAATCAAAACTCCAATGAGATACCATTTCACACCCACTGAAATGGCTACTATTAAAAGAATGGAGAATTAACAAGTGCTGGCAAGGATGCAGAGAAATAGGAACTATAGTACACTGTTGGTGGGAATGTAAAATGGTACAGCCACTAGGAAAACAGTTTAGTGGTTCCTCCAAAATTTAAACATGGAACTAACATATGACCGAGTAGTCCCTCTTCTTAGGTATATATCCAAAGGACAGAAAACAAGAACTCCGGTAGAAACCCATGTTCACAGTGACATTATTCACAATAGCCAAAACTTGGGAACAGCCCAAATGTCCATCAACAGATGAATGACTAAACAAAACATGGTATTTACATACAATGTAATATTATTCCGACACAAAATAGAATGAAATTCTGAGACAGGCTGCAACATGGATGAACCTTGAAGACATCACGTTAAGTGAAATTAGTCAGATGCAAAAGGACAAATATTATATGATTCCACTTATATGAAATAACTAGAAAGTGTAAATTCATAGAGACAGAAGTTAGAGTCCAAGTTACCAAGGGTAGGAAGGAGACAGAATGGGGAATTAATGCCTAATGGTTACAGGGTTTATGTTTGAAGTGATAGAAAAGTTTTGGTAATGGTTGGTAGTGAGGGTAGTATAACATTAATTTTACTGGATTAATTCTACTGAAATTGGGAATAATTTAAATGGGAAAGTTCATATTGTGTACATGTTTGCACATATTTATTTAAAAAAGAGACTAAAGATACAATGACAATTAAATGCACTACATAATCCTGGGCTGGATCTAATAATGGAGGAGAAAATGTCCAAAAAGACATTATTGGGACAAGTGGAAAAACTGGAATATAGACTATAAGCATTATATCAAAGTTAAATTTCTTAAACTTGATTACTGTACTTAATGAGGTTACATAAGTGAATATCCTTGTTCTTAGGAAGTACGGATAGAACCATTAGGTGTTC
Organism: Chaetophractus vellerosus; assembly: GCA_004027955.1. Taxonomy (NCBI): domain Eukaryota; kingdom Metazoa; phylum Chordata; class Mammalia; order Cingulata; family Chlamyphoridae; genus Chaetophractus; species Chaetophractus vellerosus. The sequence continues at coordinate 5,014 of PVKH010019203.1, forward strand.
AAGGAACATGACAAATGAAACCACCTCTAATGTTTAGAAGACAGACAGATGACAGATGATGAGAGAGAGAGGGAGGGAAGGGGAGAGAGGGAGGGGGAAAGGGAGGGAAATAAAGAGAGAGAGAGAAAGAGGGAAGGAGGAAGGGAGGGAGGGGAAAGCAAAGAGAAAAGAAAAAAGAAAGTGAATTTGAATGGAAATTTAATCTGGTCATCCAAATCTGGTTCCTTCCTCTCAGCATGAAGTTCCCTAATGTCTTCCAGATGCCATAATCATCAAATAAAAAAACCAGTACCACCACTCACACATGTCACCTGGGGTACCTATAGTACACATTGGTTGGGCTAAACATTCAGGGCACACAATAAGTTTCTTGATGACTAGTGAGTGCCTGTAGGTAATTCACACTACAGACAACTAGAAAAGAACTTTGAGCAGTTTTGTTTTTAAATTTTACTCTCAGGAAGCAATAAACAGTAAATTAGTGTTAGGAAGATTTACTTAAAATTTAGCAATTCATCTATTACTCCAAAGCTGTGGTTCTCAAATAGAACTCCACAGAGTCCCACATGTTATGTCTCAAGGATTAGGGTTGGAGGGAAGTAGAGAAATGATGGAGGCTCTTGGTCTCCCTGTTTCTATCCTCTCCGAACAAGTTCAGCTTTTCTCAGATTAATCTACTGAGATAAACTGTACTTTTTAATAGTTTTACTGTCCCTTTGGAGTGAAGAAAGGTTTGAAAACCATTGATTGGATTTAATTACCTGTAAGAGTGCCCCCATTACTGTAACTCTATTTTAATAAAATACAGCAAAGGTTGAGTGGCACATTACAAAAATAAAAATATCAATCCAGACCAGGAGGCTGATATAAGGCCACAAATTGTATCAGAATGCAATTCTGGTATGAAAGCCTGGATATCATACACAGAAGCTTCCAATCCAACTGAGGACAGAGATTGTGCCTCTGTTAATGAAACATAAGAAACAGGCAAACTCCAGTGGTAAGATTATCTTTACTTAATCTTGTCCTGTCAAGCAGACACCTTATAAAAACCAAACTTCTTTCAGTAAGTGTCATGGTGATACTGTGAGATGCCACATACTTGAAATTTTATTGAACAACATCACCCACTAAACTGGTTAAACTTTCCATTATGACACATATATGTAAGTTACCAGGCAAATCATTCATAAAGTACTAGGATCATTACTGCAGTCTAAAACTAGACCACAGATGAAAGGAAAGAAGTGGGAGATGGTTCTTAGATGTTTTCATTATAAGTCATCCATAATTCCAGTGATCAAAATCACCTTGCAGGGGCAAATCAGGAATGGAATCCTCTAAGCAGGGGACCATCTATTCCCAGACTGCCAACATGATGCTAATTTTGACCAAGCAAGATGTAATGACAAAGGTGCCCTGATATGGAATAGACAAGAGCATCAGTATGAAAAAGAAAGGATGAAAAAAGTATCTTCAAAGCTACCAGGATCTCATATACACCATCATCCTACTTTCAATCGATCCCCATTGCTACCTTCTTTGGTTAGGGCGGAACCTAGAGGCAGGAAGAAAGGATAGTCTCAGTAAGTATAATAATTTGTAATTCAGTTCCCATAGTCTAAACCACTCAGCAAAACCCATCTCTTCTAAACCTAGGGAGCAAGAATATTCCCACTATATCTGCTCTAGGGACCATGTGTAGGGGCGGGGAACATCAGGCAGAAATGTTATATATTCATCATCTCATTTACCAACCAATGTTTTCTGAGCTCCTCTGACAATAATGAATAACACACAGTCCCAAATCTCAAAGAGCTCACACTGGCCCAAAAGCCCTCCACTCAGCCAACCAACACTCTGAAGTCATACCTAATGGGGCAGATAAATGGGTTAGAATAAAATCAACTAAGGCAATAATTCCTAAAGGTCAAAACCACCCTTGAAAAATCCCTAAAATTCCTCATAAAATATATTCCTATACTGCCTCTCAGTAAGACCAAAATAAAACCAAAATAACCAAGTTTTCCTACCTTTTGGAAAGACCATTGCTTCTTCAGGTGAACACCAGATGAAGTAGCTGGCTTTCATTTTATAGGCCATGTAGTTAAACCCAAAATGCTTACATCCTGAGAAGAAACAAAATCTCTGGACAAACAGCAGGCTCACCTCTCCCATCAGATTTCATTCCAGTACCATGCTCATCATTTTGTAATAGTTATTTCTTGCCATATTTTTTTTCTATTAGCCAAGTGCATTAGTTGAAGTCCCATGAGTAAAATATGCATATAATGTGACTCCACTGTAAATCATCATCTTAATAGCTACCTAAAGACATATGAAAAATGCCACCATTTCTTTGGACTAACATAATGTGAAACCTTTTGAATGCAAATATGTAACAGGGAAGGAGTTATATATTAATCCTACATAGGAGAATGAATGATTTTACCAAATTAGCTCCAATTAGATAGACTAGAGACACAAGGCAGTGCACAGGTAAGTTTTGGTAAGTGGAGTGGGGAAAAAAAAAAAAAAAAAAAAAACAAGAAAGATCCAGAACATTAAATACACCCCCCGCAAAAGAGTTGTCAGGAAACAATGTAATCCCACAGTACACCTCAGAAAGAGGACTGGAAGGAGCAAGAGGAGATTTTAACAATGCATATTCAAAAGTTTTTCAGGGTCAGTCCTGCCCTCAATACATTATAAAGCAGATCTCATTCCCAAAGTCCCTCAGGTCAAGAATGATTCAAGAAAAAGAGATGGGCCTATAAGGTTACTCTGATTTGACTCAACTGATCCCAAATGCCATTGCCCTCCACAGTGGCTCCAAACACAACCCTGGCGGCTAATACAATCACTTACATCCTTTTTCATGTCTGTTTTCCACATGTGGTCATAAGAATGAGCCACACCTACCACACCTTTCAGATTCAGCTGGTCAGCATCAACATAGTAAGCCTGCGCAATATGCTGGGAAACCTCTCCCATTCCCCCAGAGACGCATGTATACATTATTTCATTCAGCAAGTGTTTTCTCAGAAAACAATGTTCTTCCTGCCTCTCCCTTAGGGTCTCTTTACCTCGCCAGCTTTTTCAGCCTTCCTTCCTCTATATGTCATACTGAAGATTCTGTTGTCACCCAAGTAGGCTCTGTACGTATTGCAATTTGTTCTCCTCCTTCATAAAAATCTCATATACATTTTCTTGCAACTACACAATCTAAGCCTTGTTCCATTCTCCTGGATACAAATGCTTCAAAAATCTCCATTCCTCCACAACAGCCTTAAAATCATTCACCTCTGCATTTCCCTCCTTCGATGAATTCCTGATATGCTCAGAACTTTTACTTGACCTCAATCCATACTTATAACCCTCTTAAATTCTTCAACTATTTTGGAAATGAAAATTTTTAAAAGCAGGCAACTAAAAAAGACTAATAAGGGAAACAGATGTGGCTCAAGCAATTGGGCTCCTGTCTACCATATGGGATGTCCTGGGTTCTTTCCTGGGGCCTCCTGGTGAAGGCAAGATGGCCCACATGGAGAGCTTGCCCGCATGGAGACCTGGCCTGTGCAGTGAGCTGGTGTAACAAAAAGAGACAGAGGAGAGACAATGAGAGACACAACCAACCAGGGAGCTGAGGTGACTCAAACAACTGAGTGTCTCTCTCCCATATCGGAGGTCCCAGGATCAGCTCCCGGTGCCTCCTAAAAAGAAGATGAAAAGAGAAGACAAACAGACACAGAGAGCACACAGGGAACGGACACAGAGAGCAGACAGCGAAAGGAAAACATCGGGGGAAAGGGGGGGAGAGATAAATAAATAAATCTTTTTTAAAAAGAGACTAATAAACCTATCCTTGACAGGACTAGACTTAACTCTAGTGAGATAAAATGACAAGTACATGGCTTTCTACCAAGGTATCATGAGCAGCTTAAGAATTAGATTCAAAATAGCTAATATAATCTTCCTATACATTTTATCTCTTGCTTGGTTTACACTGCATACAAAATACAAAACTTTAAAATATTAAGATACCAGTTTAGGAAGAGACCTTCAGTTTAAGATTTAGGAAGAGGTATATGGACTGTGTGGGGAGAAGGTTACTACATCAGAGAACTTACTAATTACATGTAAGTAGCTATTTCATCTGCAGCAAATATGAAATACATACTATTCAGTTTGCCAAAATTTTGGGCTCTGAATCACTTCATTAATAATTTTTCTGAGAATAAAATGATCATCTCTTTGCTAAAATGCTTATCACTCATATGTAGATATTTTAAGTCCTTTAACATAAGACCTTAAATCTATTTAAATTTAAAACATATTAAAAATCTATTCATATTTTAACAAATAGTATGTCAGTATTCAAATTTTTCATAATGCATCCTCAAATATCAAAAAGAAATGTCATTTTTCACTAGATACCCACAATTTCAATTTTCAATAAAATTTTTTTTGTTTTCCTACATGGGGAAGCAGAGGTGGGAATTAAACACTTAAAACAAGAAAAATCATAAGTACTCAAAACGCTTACTTGATATTCCCTGTAGCAGTTTGATATTATTGATGAATTCCAAAAAGCAATATTGGATTATGTTTGTAAACTGGTCTTTTTCTCTGGGCATTAGAGTGCATTGGATTCAGAGGTTTACTTTTACTTAATTAAATTATGATTAGGGCTTTGACTGGACCACGTCAGTAGGGCGTTGAGTCCCCGCCCCTTGGTGGGTGGGGACTCACAGATAAAAGACATAGCAAAGGAGTTTTGATGCTGTGTTTTTGAGCTGGAGCCCCTGGAAGTAAGCATACAGAGGAGCTTCATCGTATGGAAAGAGAATAAGCCCTAGGAAGAGAGACAGAGCTGTTTGGCCTTGTGAAGAGAAGCAAGCCTAAGCCCAGAGAGAATCGAGTCCTGGGGAGAGAGACAAAGCTTAGAGAACCTTATGGCTTACGGCTGATACTGTAAGAAAACAAGACCACGGAGCCTTAAGAGAAAGAGGAAGGCTGATTAGCAGCAGCCATCTTGCCCCAGCAGGTGGCAATAGGAAGTAACTTATGCTTTATGGCCTGGTACTAATACGCTTCTACCCCAAATACCCTTTATGAAAGCCAACAGATTTCTGGTATTTTGCATCAGTGCCCCTTTGGCTGACTAATACATTCCCTTTATTTCATTTGTCCAAAAATTTAAGAGCATCTATCTTGTGAAATGAAAAAATTATAAAAGTTGAATTTCAAGTTTGTGCAAAGTCGTTCCTTACTTTCTCCTCTCCCTCTGCCCCAACCTTAAATTATTGTAAACAGTTATAGCTTTGATAGCTTTACAATAAAGGTATTGATACTTTAAGCCGTTCTAGCTTCAGCCACTGTTCTGGTTTCTTGCTTCAGAAACCACTGTTGCACATCTGACACTAGAGATAAATAACAGATTAATGCAGTATTACCTTGAAGAAGCAATTAAAAGAGGCTGAAAAGCAGCAACTAAACTCTAAACCACATTTGTTCTTTCACAAAATGAAGCTGAAGATAATCTTGTTTACTAAACATAAATCACTTGAGATCTGGCCAAATTCTTAAAAGATGTTCCAGATCGAAACATTGCAAAGCCAGGAACTGATTACATAAGTATATACTTCCAACTCTGAAAACAAACTGGACCGGTTTTTCTTGTCGCTTCTAGGAAAGCAACCATTTTAAACCAATGAAATAACTCAACTGAAGGACTTCCCTAGACCCACTCATGCTCTATTTTTGGTCCCACCCCAAACCCCCACCCTTCTTTAAGCAGTATTAGGTTTCTTTCAACTAAATTTGCTTCATCCTCTTCCAGTATCTATTTAAAACTCTTACTGCAGCAGGAAGAAAACCTCATTAATCAATTTACCTTCCATATATTTTTGTAGTACATTCACATTTTTCAGGGAAAAAAGTCAAGATGGAGTCCTTTAATCTTTTATATATATATGTAACATAGAAAATACATACATTATTTTTTAATTCTCTTTAGAGCTCTATGAGGTTTATGCAGACAGACAGGCCTCTGACAGAGGATGCTGTGTTTTTTCATTTACATGCTCTCATGCAGCCAGTTAGGAAAAGTTTGGCTTTACTTTTTATTGCCTTGTGTTAAAGTCACTTAGAGAGACTTTACAAAAAGTCAGAATGTAACCTGTTGGTTCACAGGTACTATGTTACAGTCAAATATTTTAGTTTTGCTGGTTAATTCAACAACCAAAGGTTTGTAAGAATTCTTTCTTTATGACTTTTTCCAGTAAATATCACGGGAAATGCCAGTGATCTTGATAGGGATCCACTATGCCCCAGAAAAGCAAATCTGAGGCTTGTGAGTGGGAACAGACTGAGATAACCAAACAAAAGACAGTGGAGAAAAGCCAGTTCCCTCTTCCCAGACTAAAACCACATACAGTTTTAAAAGGTACTGTGATGGGAAGCCATGAATGAAATCTCAGACCCTATAGGTTTCAGTATTATTCTACAGCTCCAGATAATCCCCCAAACACAGTTAAGGAGCCATGGGTACAATATATCCTTACCTATGACAAAAATCTGTTTTTCAAGTTCCAAATAAACTTCCATTTATCTGATTTTCCACTCCTATATTCTGCACAGATACTCACAAGCCCACCTGTGGCAATTTGATATTATTTATGAATCACACCCCCAAAAAAGAGAAATATTATGTTTGTAAACTAATCTATTCTTCTGTGTGTGTTACCTTTTGAATGCATTAGATTCAACTGACATTTCTTGATTAAATTACCTGTTAAGATCTGGGCTTTGATTCGACAAGTCAGTAGGGCATGACTCAGGGTTGAGTACCCACCCCCTTGGTGGGCTGATATAAATGGACACTCACTCAAGAAGACACAGAAGAGAGAACTTGGTCACTTTGGCCTGCCATGTAACAGAAATGAAGGTTCAAACAACTAAAGGCCCGGGAAGAGAGATGAGCCATTTGCCTGATAGTTTGCAGCCAAAGAGAACAGAGCAGCTAAGGAACCGAGAAGGCCCAAGAGACCAAGCACTGGTCACCCACCATTTTGCTTCAACACTTAGCATCTGACTTTGTGAGAAAGCAGCATTGAGTTGGACTCTTTAGGGCCTTGTAACTGTAAGGTTTTACCCCAAATAAAAACCCTTTATAAAAGCCAACAGATTTCTGGTACTTTGCATCAGTACCCCTTTGGCTGACTAGTATACCAACCAAACCCCACATGTCTTCTACACCTTGCCAGAACTATAACTTTCTTTACCTGATAGCAAGGTAATCTCCTCCCAAACCACCTGATGAAGACTCTTCTAGAGCCTGTCAACAATCCAGCAGCAGATGTGATCCTGCTGTTGTCTCTTCCTCTAGGACCAAGAACACTTCCCCTTCTGCGAAGATTTACTCCAGGGTCACAAAACTGGCTGGTGCCATCACTTTGAGTAATTTAACAGGGACTAACCGCTAGGAAGTCACAAAAGACAGCAGCCCAGGTTCCTGCCACTGCAGAGACAGACAAAAGAGTCACTAACAGCAGTGAGTTAGAACTCCACACATATCCAGACACAGGGACCCAAATCCACAGAGACCGAGGGCGGAATACAAGCCACAAAGTCATGCTGCATACAAAGGGGGCCCCCAAGTGGGGAAAAAAAGACCAAGACCACAGTAGAACTGTTGGGAAGAGGTGCACAGACTCAATCGAGTTTCTGTTAGCTGGACCACCTTAATGCAAAATGGACTCTTCTGGAGTGACCACCTTTCTGGATTGACCCCATGTAGCTCCACAGGGCAGGAAACCCTATCAGGGAGAAAACCAGATGCAGAAAAGCCTCACAGAGAAAAAAAGAAAGGGGAGAAGGTATTAAATTAAACTACTATAAGACAGGATGGTTCCAAGAACTGAAAAGTATAAGAAAAAGGGGGCACTGAGTGATAGAGAGAATTTAAACAAATCATAGGAGCTACGGAGATAATTCTGTACAAAAACAACAAAACAAATCAAGATTCCCAGAGAAGGAAGAAAGGAAAGGAAGCTTTTTCCTGGAGATAAAACAACTACACAAAAAATACAATCTTAAAAATTGTACCACATGTCCAGGATGAAGAATCAAATCCAGGGCAAGAATCAAATGAAGAGATGAGAAAATCTGTACAGTTAAACATGGACTATTGTAAAGGCCTAGAATAAGTTGGATCAGGTGTCAAACAAGAGCCTTAACAAAAAGCCAATCAATAATAAAATGGTAGAGAAGAGGGAGAACCTGACCTTCAGAGTTAACTAATCAAGATAATCAGATGTCCAGACATCAGGGAAAAATTACAAGCTATGCTAAGAAACAGGAAGATATGGCTCAGTCAAGGGAACAAATGAAAACCTCAGAGGAGACAGAGAATTTGGAACACTAATCAAATTTGTTCAAACAAATCTCCTAAATCAATTCAAGGAGATGAAGGAAAATATGCATTAAGAGCTAATGGATATTAAGAAGAACTTAAAAGTATATAAAAAACATAACGAAAATTACATGGATGAAAGGCACAATAGTAGAGATTAAAAATATACTAGAAGCATACAACAACAAATCAGAACAGGCAGAAGAAAGAATCAGTGAACTACAAGACAGGATAATCAAAAACATACAGTCAGAAGAACAGATAGAGTATACAATAGAAACAACTGAAAAGTGTTTCAAGAATTTGAGTGGCAGCACAAACCATACAAACATACATGTCATGGGTGTCCCAGAAAGAGAAGGGAAGGGAAAAGGGGTACAAGAATATTTCAGGAAATAATGGCTGAAAATTTCCCAACTCTTATGAAAGATGTAAAAATACATGTCCAAAAAGTACAACATATTAAAAATAGAATAAATTCTAATAGACCTACTCTAAGGCACATACTAATCACAAAGTCAAATGCCAAAGATAAAGAGAGGATTCTGAAATCATCAAGAGAAAAGGGATTCAAAGCAAAAAGACTAAGTGCTGATTTTTCATCAGAAACCACAGAGGCTAGAAGGCAGTGGTATGATATATTTAAGGTACTGAAAGAGGAAAACTGCCAAACAAAAATTCTTTTCTTTTTCCAGAAAACCTGTCCTTCAAAAATGAGGGAGAGTTTAAAATATTCACAGAAAAATGGAAACTGAGAGAGTTCATCAAAAAAAGACCTGCCCTACAAGAATTACAAAAGGGAGTTCCACAGGTTGAAAGGAAAATATAGGAGAGAGAGGCTTGGAGTAGTATGAAGAAATGAAGATCATCAGTAAGGGTAACTAAGAGGGTAAATGCAAAATTCAATAGTACTGTGTCCTCAATATACAACTCTACTCTTTAATTCCTATAAGGGTCAGAATACAATTGAACAAGAAAAGGGCATATTTCCTGATAATGCACATGCAAAATATAAAATGGAAACAGTAGAACAAACAGAATGTATACAGAGGGATATGGGAGCAGAGACCATGAATGCTACTGAAGCTGAGTTGTTGTCTTTTCAAATTAGTAGGTTATAGATGTAGGTTGTGTAATATAAACCCCAGGGTAACCACAGAGAAAGTATTTTTAAAAGATGTAGAAACAGAAATGAGAAAGGGATCACTCAAATACATCACAAAAGGCTAACGACACAGAAAAGAAGGTTGGAATAAAGGAAAAGAGAGACAAAAAAAGATATGACATATAAAAACCAAGGGACTGGGCCCGGCTAGATAGCTCAGTGGATAAAGAGCTCGCTGGGAAACCACATGGGAGGCCCTGGGTTCGGTTCCCGGGGACCTCTCCTAGCGGGCAGACCGCCTTGAGAATGGCAAGCCGCCATGGGCGGGCCGGAGCCGCCGTGGGCAGGGCAAAAAGCTGCCACGGACAGGCAAAAGCCGCCACGGGCAG
>PVKH010019204.1:0-14926 GCA_004027955.1 Chaetophractus vellerosus
AGGCGCGGCTTTCCCCACTTGTGGGCGGTCTCTGCGTCCGTTCACGGCCGGCTTTCAGTTCGCGGGTGGCTGGCTGCGCTCTATCCGCAGGCGACCTGCCCTGCCCGTGGCGGCTCTTGCCCTGTCCGTGGCAGCTTCTTGCCCTGCCCACGGCGGCTCCGGCCCGCCCATGGCGGCTTGCCATTCTCAAGGCGGTCTGCCCTCTAGGAGAGGCCCCCGGGAATCGAACCCGGGGCCTCCCATGTGGTATGCCGGCGCCCTATCCACTGGGCTATCGAGCCGGCCCCCCTGTTGGCTTTTATAAAGGTATTTATTTGGGGTAGAAGCTTAAGGTTACCAGGCCATAAAGCATAAGTTATTTCCCTCACTAAAGTCTATTGCCACAAGTTGGAGCAAGATGGCTGCCAATATCTACAAGGGTTCAGCCTCCCTCTTCCTCTGAAGGCTCTGAGGTCCCAGCTTCTTCCAAAATCATAGGCTGGCATAAGTCTCATCTCTCTCCCAGGGCTCGTTTGTCTTCTGGCTCAGCTGCTCTGCTCTCTCCACAAGGCCAGCTGTAGACTATCAGGTGAACTGCTTGTCTCTTTTCCTGAGGCCTCTGCCTGTGTTTATTGGAGACTTCTCTCCTTCCTCACATATCTGCTTCTCTGTGTGTTTACTTCCCTGGCTCCAGGATCAAAACTCCAAACTCCCTTCTCTGCAGTGCAGTTTCTCTGTGAGTCCCCGCCCACCACTATAATCCAGTATAATCTCATATGCCCAGCGAAACAAACCAGTTTACAGACATAATCCAATATCTATTTTTGGAATTCATACACCCGGGTTAGGCCTTTTTAAAACCTTTCCTCCTCCCCCTTCCTAATGTTGGAGAGGGGCCCCAGCTGTTTGCTGCTCTCATTGGTTGCCTTACAATTCCCGCCTGTTAGCTTTCAGAGGACCAGTGGGAGAGCTGTTTGGAGTCATCTCAGGCTTCCTCTTGTCCTCAGAAAGAGTTCCAAATGGAACCTGGTGACCAGGTGGGGTCTTATCTGGCTTTGCTCTTTAATAGCAGCCTTCCCCTCCAGGGTTTCTGGAGGGAGGGTCACAGCCATGTTCTCTGCTGGGTCCCAGCAGCTTCCTGCTGGTTAAGGGGAATCATCCCTGCCTGACAGGATATAATACCCTCTGGCTATTCTATTGAGGTTGAGGGAAGATGGGTCTGGCACTGTGGAGCTGGATGAGATCCCTGATTGACTAATATGTTGTTCTGGGAGGCATTGATTCAGGACTTTTAACATGTTCAATATCCCTCTGCATATGAGCTGCCATGTCTAGGGTCACCCGAGGCTACTCCTGGTTGATGGTTCACACATGGCTCAGGCCCCTTCTGTCCTCCCTTGGGGCAAAGCCATGGTGGTCTGGGTGGTAAGGCAGCTTGGAGCCAGGGGCCTGCCTCCACACTTAAGGCAGGCTTGTGCTGACATGGAAGCCTGAATTCAGGTAGCCCTGAGGTCACAGAGTGCCTTTAATGGTGGCAGTTAAAAGGTTAGCCTGCTTTTGGGCCCTTTGCCTGCCCCCTCCTCACCTACTTCTCCTCAGCAGCTTGGTCTTGATGAAAACTGTGAAGGCAGCTTCTAAAAGGAAATTAATGGAAGTTTAGGGGCACAGGGGAAGTTTCTGCAGCTTTCTATGGATATCTGAGGCAGACTGGCTAGTAAAGTGAGTTCCTAGGAAGATCTGTCCTTCCTTAGAGTCAGGATCTACCAGACAGTATTTTGATTGCCTTCACCTGTTTTCCTTGAAATAAGGCTGGGTTTCTAGGTTCTGCCTCTGAGTAATTTCCCTAAGTTTATAACTGACCAGTTTGGTAGTGCATTTTCTCACCCCTTTAAGAAGGCATGTAACCATATGGTCTCTGGCCCTCAGAACTGTCTCCTCCTTCCCTCTTACACAGCTTTAACTGGAATTCAGGGTCCCATACAGAGGCCACTGTTAGCCATACTGTGGCCACGGGGTGTGGCAGGAAAAGATTAGCCCCTTATTTTTTAAACTATCACTGGTCAGGTTGTCCCAATTCCTGAGAAGACACCCTAATTGGGAGTCTGCTGGTATGCTAGAGAAGCCATGCCCATTGTTCTAGGGAGATATGGAAAAAAAAGCCTGTCAGCCATTGCGGCATCCCAGATCCTGGCCTGACTAAACTGTTGCCCTCCAAACTGAAGCTCCCAAGCCACTTAAGTCTTCGGGGATGTTTGGAGTTGCTGCTCTGGTTCCTGTTGTCCTGGAAATCGCAGAGACCATGCTGCTGAGTGTCCCTGGGGCAAACTAGGACTTGGGAGATGTCCAGACCTAGGTTCTGGACTAAAGGTGCCAAGCTTGAAACCTTTCTTTTGGCCTACTCTTGCAGAGGTCTTAGAAAGCTTACCCATGAGAGAGGCCACTGCCACTTCCAGGGACCAAGTTCTGCAGTTAAAACCAGACATTAAGAGGCAAATTAAAAAGCCAAGACTGATCTGTAGCTAATAGGCAAACAGTCTTGGGGGCCCCAGAAGTAATAGATGAAGAGGAACTTCAGGGTCTCCTGGGGGCTGAGGAAGGAAAAAACCTCTGGGCACAGCCCAGGGTGAGAGTCTCTGGGGCCTCACTAATAAAACAAAAGAGGGCACAGGCAGGCTTTAATTAAAAACACACCAGTCTCTGGTGGAGGTCGGGGAGCATTACTTGCCTCTTTGTCTCCTGGCTTGGCTTGCCAAATATGTTAGCAGAATACTCTGGGTACCAAGGGGCTTCTAGGTACTTGGCTATGTTGCATAAAAGAATATAAATACATCCCATAGGGTAGGCAAGGTAGTAAAGAGTTTATTAAGAAACAAGAAAACAAGAAATCAGGTAAGTACACAACCTAAGACATGCTATGGTCATGCTAGAGGGTAAGACACACCTCTTGTGGCGTCTATATGGCTTTGGTATTTGGGTGATGTTGGCATCATAGAATGAATTAAGTAATGTTTCCTTCACTCCTATTTTTTGGAAGGGTTTAAGCAGGATGTTAGTTCTTTCCATAATGATTTGTAGAATTCACCAGTGAGTGCTGGACTTTTCTTGGTGGGGATGCTTTTGATGACTGATTCAATCTCACTAATTGGTCTGTTGAGCTACTCATTTCTTCTTTAGTCAATGTAGTTTGCTTGTGTATATCTAGAAATTTGTCCAATTCATCTAAGTTGTCCATCTTGTTGGCATACAATTTTTCAAAGTAACCTCTTATGATACTCATTGTTTCTATGGTATCAGTGTCGATATCCCCTCTCTCGTTTTTCATTTTATTTATTTGCATTTTCTTTTTTTAAGCAGTTGAGGACTGACCCCTGTTAGAGATTTTGTAGGGGAGTGCCTTGCATTGATGGGGCTTTGAGTTAGATCATTGCTATAGGCCCTCCCAACCTGAAGCAACAGATTGGCAGCTACTGAAACTAAACACTTTGTCTCTTTTGTGCACGGCTCTTTCTGTGGTGTTTAGAACATTCATTCATTGAATTACTGTATGATTGATTTGATATATCAGCAATTCTTCAAGTGTGGTCCAGGGACCACTGGGGGGTCCAAGAGACCATTTCAGGGGCTCCTCAAGGTCAAAACTAGTTTCCTAATACTAAGATTTTATTTGCTTTTTTCACGTTCGTTTTCCTGTGTGAGTATAGTGGAGTTTTCTTGAAGCTACATGACCTGGGATATTGAACAGATTGAATGCACAAGCAAATATGAGAATCCAAGACTATTCCATTAAGGCAGACATTAAAGAGATTTATAGAAATATAAAACAATTGTATCTTTTCACCAATATTTTTTGATTTGGAAAATATAGTTATTTTTCATAAAAATGCTATTTATGTTAACATGTAATGGGTCTATTAATGTTATTTCTAGGTAAATTAACTAATACATATTTTAAATGATTTCAGTTTTAATTTCTAATGCAATAAATATTGACACAAATAATCCATATAAACAAAAGCTCTTTGGAACCTTTAGCAACTTTTAAGGATGTAAAGGGGTCTTGAGACCAAATAGTTTGAGAAACTTTGCTATGTACTGTATTTCAATTTGGTTCCAGTTCAGTCACTTAAGAAAACATTGATTTGTGATTCAAATAAGTTCATGATTTAAACAATAAATTTTGGCTGAGTTAAAGATTCAATGAAAAATTGATATATGAAATTGTTCTGGGTTTCATAAATGACAGTGGTTTGTAATATTTTTTATAGGTAATTGAAAGAAATAAGGTCATATTAGCTAAAAGGCTTTATCTCAATGAAAAGGGCTGGAATAAATACACTAAGCATTTCATCATATTGCTGTCAACCAAGGTAAAGTTCAGTTCACTTAAGTTATGGGAAGGTTGAACCTTTGCTTAAATTTATGGATTTTAATTGTGGTTTTATATTTATGCTTTATTGTACATAGAATGAAAAATCTAAGGAAAGGGGAATAAAGCCTCTTACTTCCTTTTATTTGTCTTTTATCTTAAAGCAATTTATACAAATTTAATAACACTGTAAATGTTATTCATAGAATCACCATTCTATTTGTCAGTGGTTAAACAAACAAACAAACAAAAAGCAAATAACTGTGTCAAGGAAGAAACAGTGTGTCTTTAGCATGAGTCAAACTATTTACACTAGTCATTTCCATTAACTCCTATAACAATTCTGTGAGATGTGTATTAGGGTCAGTTTTTGTGGATAATAAAAATTAGTCTCAAATAGATTAAATAACTTCCCCCCAAGGTTACACAGACAGTAAATGGCTGGGATTCATACCTGCGTCTGTCTGTGTTCAAGGTTCCTGTTCTTTTCACTGTGCACACTGGGGCTACCAAAGCAATATACCGGAAATAAGTTGACTTTTACAATGGGATTTATTTGGTTAAAAGCTTATAGTTCCAAGGCCGTGAAAGTGTCCAAATCAAGGCATCATCAGAGATGCTTTCTCACCGAGCTGTAGCTATGGCAATCAGGCCCATGGCCGGGCACAAGGCTGGTCTGCTGGCCTCTCCCCTCTCCTCTTGGCCTTGCTGCCTTCAGTTCCTGGCTGCTCTGTGACTTTTCTCTATCCCAGGTTGACCAACTTCTGGAGGCTTCTCTCTGTTTCTGAAGTCTTCTTACTATCTATCTGTGGCTTTTTATTCCTTTTTATAAAGGATTCCAGTAAGAGGATTAAGACCCACCTTGGGTTGAGCAATCTAACCAAAGGCCCTTAACTAAAGTAACCTAATCAAAAGGTCTCACATACAATCGGTTTACATGTACAGTAATGGATTATCTCTAGGGACATCATCTTCTCAGGTCCACCCAGCTTCAAACTGTCACAGAAGTACTATAGGAAAAGCGGCTTCATATTGCTAAAGAAAAATCTTGTCTCTAATATTTTACCTACCATGGAAAATCCATCGCCAAAGAAACTGTGCAGTGGTGTCACTGATGATATTTTGAAAGAGGAATATCTGTTTTCATTATTTTGATCCATTTCCTATTGATGTCTCCAGTATTCCAATATTAATAAGTGACTGGTGCATGGTAATAAATACTTGCTACATGAAAAAATAAATAAGTTGTTTATCCATGCATTTTAATCTAGGACACTGCAGACCTTGCACTATTGCAGAAGTTGACACAGAAATGGAGAAACTTAATGAATAAATTTAAACAGGAAGTGGAACAAGATGAAGAAACTACAAGGGAGAAATTGCAAATTGTTAAGGATGGCCTTATCAAATGGCAACAGTTCTTCAGAAAGAAAAAGTAGGTCTCAAAGAATCTTGTCTACCTAATTATTACTATGTTAAATGTATGTTAACTATCCGATTCTCTTTTTTAGCCTTTCTCCCCCACCCCCACTTTTTTTTTTTACATTGAATCAGTTTTACCGTTTCTAGTGTTAATTAACTCTGTAGTCCATCCCAATCCCCTGCCTAACTGCTGCCACCTCAATATCAGTCCAACTCTTTTTTCTTTTCTTCATTAAAAAAAAGTCAACTTATGCCGTTACTACTGGTGAACTTGAATGTCTGGATCCATTTGCAAATTCCATAGCACAGTGCATGTGGAGAGGAGGAGAATCAAGGGGTGTCAGTAATAGGGAGGTTGGTTTTGACTAAACATCAAACTTTCTGTTGATTAGAGAAATCTGACAATGTAAAAGGCTGCTTATAAAGTCAAGTCAGATTGGAACACTAAATCACAGGCAAGATTAGTGGGAATTGATACCTTAGATGTAGGCTGGATTTGATGATTTCTAAAGTTTCTTTAAACTTTAAAATTCTTTGTCTGTTGATGAGAGACAATTAGGTACCATTTCCCTTTCAAATTGACAACAATGGTTTCAATTTTTCATATGCTTTAAGAGGTTCCCTAATTAGTAGATTTTGAGCTGGTACATCTGCAGACTGGTTGTTGCCATCATGTGCCCATTTCTACTGTTTGCTGACTCTTAGCTAGGAGGGGAGCACAGGTGGCAGTGGTTCTTGTCTTGCTTTCTCTTCAGGAACTTCTCTGTCAATTTCTCTCTCTTTGAGAGTTCAGGGAAATTAAAAGAAACTATTTTTTTTACCAGAAGTTGGAGCTCCTAACCTATATGTTGAGTCTTTTTTACTCATTAGGCCTCCTTTCTGTTTACCTACTGTTCTGGCAGCAGGAATTATGCTATGATGATCTAATTTTGAATGCCAAAGACCCAGAGACCACCCTTTTAAGTACTCTCCTGGTCCATTCCCTGGAACTTGGTTGCTCAGGTCTAATTTGAGTCTGAATTTATATTTGTAAATTTAAAGTTGAAAGCCTATGGTGAGAGGGGCTGGACCTAGAAGGCATATTTGAAAATAATTAAGGAGAAACATAATATTAAATGTTAAATATTGTATGGACTCATGATTTTCTTTGTTTGTATCATGTTCTGAGACCCTTCTCTTGCGCTTTTCCCTTCTTTCAGAGAACAGAACATATTCCCTACTAAGGGAAATATATTGGAGTCAATTCTTCAAGACTACAAGCAATGGGAAAATGTAAGACTTTCTCATAAACACTTTATATAAGACTTTTTTATATAAAATGCTGGTTGTATACTTGCCACTCCTCATCTGCAACTCAGACATATCTCATACTTTAAAAATGCTATATTAAGTTTAATGAAGACAAAAACAGGAAGCACAGGGGTTTTTAAAAATACACTTAAATATTATCCATTCTGTTTCAGATTTTTGGGTCAATTAAAGTTAGGTAGCTAGAAAAAAAAACGGAGAAAAGATACTTGGGTGGCCATAAAGGTAGTATTTCTTATTATTTCACCTAATTTTCAGCATAAATAATATCTGTGCCTCTCCTGAACCAGAATTTTGTGTTAATGACAAATTGGACTTTTAAAATTAATAACATCTCTTTAAAATGATCTGAGCTTTAAAAAATAGATTTCATTAGTCAAATTACTATTATGATATAGTAGTCTGACAAGGAAAATATATAAGACTTTGAAATACCTCTAATGTTATTATCAAACTCATGTTCTGACAAAATCTCATCCAGATCTCAGGAAGTAATTTTCTTTTCTCTTTTAACTACTAGAACAAAATATTCTCAGAATTGAGGATGTTTGTTGTCCTATATACAAAATATCTAGCTCACTATCTTATTTTACTGTTTGCCTGGAAATTTGGGTATTGCATAGATAAAAATTGGAAAAATAATCATGCTTCTTCATATATTAAGAATATAGTAGCTCTTATTTGTTAAGTACTTAGGAAGTAAAAGTGCTTTCCATACATTGTCTTCCTTATTTTTATGATATAGATTTTATAATCCCCATCTCACAGATCAGGATACTGAAGCTTATAAATGTTAAGTAACCTGCCTAAGTTTTCTATAAATGTTAAGTGGAAGAGTCAGAATTTGAGTCCAGGTCACTCCAACTCCAAAATCTTTACTCTTAATTGCTGTGCTACACTGCCTCTCTGTAGTGTTTATTCTTAACTAAACAATGTGTGATTTGTTTCTATTTTCTGAGTCAGAAATAAAGGCAAACTTTATATATAAATTGCACCTTAATTTTTCCACAAATATTTATTGACATGTCATGTACAGGACTTGGTCTTGGGTAATAATTTGTATCTTCTAGTATCTTTCCTAGTCTATTGGGAATCATGTAAGCATATACATTACAGCCTGACATGTTTTTATTATACTAAAGCAGATAATAGTTAAACATGCTCAGCTCTCTGGGACCTAATTGTTACTAATTTTTTACTCTCGTGGGATTTAGTATAATGGTTTTCATTGTGATGAACCATGGCTTATCTCATAGGGTATCAAAATTAATTTAATTTCACATGGACCTTAAAAGTAAGGTAAAAAAAATAATACTAGGATATGCAACTCCAAAATAATTGGGAATCACTGTGGAGTAAGAATCTGGGTAGACTTAGATGAAATGGTTAGTGAATAATGTGCTATATTTCTGGTCTTTCATTCTGTAGGTGCTGAATGCTGACAAAGAAAAGTTTACAGGGGATATTTTAGTGTCAAAATATGATTCCCTCAAGATTATTAAACATTTACAGGAAAACTGGTCAGATACTGGGCATGGGATATTTGGTCGCCATAAAGATATGGAGGGTGTGTTGCCCCCAGAGCAACAGTACATGGAGGA
This sequence comes from Chaetophractus vellerosus, assembly GCA_004027955.1. Taxonomy (NCBI): domain Eukaryota; kingdom Metazoa; phylum Chordata; class Mammalia; order Cingulata; family Chlamyphoridae; genus Chaetophractus; species Chaetophractus vellerosus. Next base: position 8,677 of record PVKH010019204.1, read on the forward strand.
AATTATCAAAAACATAGGAAGACTCTACAAAGAATATGAACTAAGAATAAATGGGGACAATGGTAAGAAAGATAAAATGATAATTAGATTGATTGGTATTATAAAGCATTTAATAATTATTATTTTAGTGCAATTAATATTTAAAATCAAAATAATACATAAATATATATGTATATTTTAATCAAGGTAAGTAAACAAAAGCAGGTCCTTGTCATACCCCTGTCCATTTGAATCCAGTTCCGCAAAGGGAATCACTTTTAACATTGTTTCTATTTTTATTTCCTCCTGGTGTTTATCTCCATGTCTCTAAATAATATGCTTATATTTCTGTTTCTTAACTCATTAATTAGAGACATTATACACTGACTTTCTGTTTTGATAGATGAGAAATTAACCTACCCTAATATTCCCATTTCTCTTTTCCCACCTTCTGATACAGTTAGGTCACTATATTTTTGTCTAATCTCAGTTATTGTAATAATAATCTTTTACATTTCTACCTTTTAAAAACAGTTTTATTGAGATATAATTCACATATACAATTAACACACTTAAAGTGTTCAATTCAATGTTTTAAAAAATATTTACAGCAGCTCCCCTGATTAGGTGTTTTTTTTTATTTGTTTGCTTGTTAATTTGTTTTTAGGAGACACCGGGGCCGGACCCAGGACTTCCCATGTGGGAAGCAGGCACTCAACTGCTTGAGCCACATTTGCTCCCCTTATTTTTTTAATATAAGCAATTACAGCTATACATTACCTTATAAGCACTGCTTTAATTGTATGCCATAAGTTTTCTTATGTTGTATCATCATTTTCATTGTATCAATGGATTTTCTCTTTTCCCTGGGATTTCTTCTTTGACCCATTGGTAATTGAGAGTGTGTTGTTTACTTTCCATATTTTGAGTTTACCCAATTTGTTTCTGCTATTGAATTCTAATTTCATTCCATTGTGGTCAGAACACATATTTTGTATTATTTATATCCCAATTAATTTATTGATATTTGTTTTATGATCTAGCATATCAACTATCTGGAGAATGTGCACTTGAGAAATATATTTATTCTTTTGGGTGGAGTATTGTATAGATGTCTGTTAGGTCTACTTGTGCATTAGTCAGGGTACTCTAGGAAAACAGAACTGGCAAAATATATATGTGAATATTAAGAGATTTATTATAGGAATTGGCTCAGGTGACTGAGGGGATTGGCAAGTCCAAATTCTGTAGGGCAGGCCACAACCTGAGAACTCCAGTGAAAGTTTTGATAAATTCCCCAGAAGCTGACAGGGTGAAGTAGAGACAGAATTTTTTTTCTGAGTGCTGAAATCATCAGTTCTCCCTTTAAGGCTTTCAACTGATTGAATGCAACTTCTCTCATTGTTGAAGGCAAGCTCATTGATTGTAGATGTAATCAGCCATAGATGCAATCAATTGACTAATGATTTAAATCTACAAAATACTCTCACTGTAACATTCAAGCCTGTGCTTGCTTGGCCAAACAACTGGACACCATAGCCTAGCCAGGTTGACAAATGAATTAACTATCACAGTCAATCCCTTACCAACTCAGCACCCATACACATCTCATTAAACAATATATGATCTCTAATAAAAACAGTAGCAATCATATTTATGCCTAATATAATACACCTGACCTATGTAAAATTGGAAATACACTAAATCCTTCCCTAGAAAAGGATGCAAGGCCTTGAGTAATATTCATTCTTAAATTTGATATCCTAGAACTTGAATACTATGACATAAAGTTAATGCACTTTGTGTTATATGATAAGAGGATATGATAAGGAAGAAAACAAAGATATTTGCTTTATGTATATATGCAAACATTTTTTATAACAAAACATGAAAGAAATACCAATACCCATTATAGTCCTCACTTCTGAAAATGGTCATGTGGTCATAGCTTATATTTATAACAACATTCTTCCACTACCCATTCTATATTCCCTTTACTCTCAGCAAGCACCTCAGCTAGTCGTGGCTTTTTGCTTGCTGGGGGACCCAAATCTTCATTCCTGAAGAGTCTGGGCCATTAATAGTCCTACCTAGATTGGGTTGTTGCAGTTTTCCATTGACTTTAATCACAGTGCATGGTAATACTAAGAGATACCCTAAGAGTTCTCCTGTATTCCAGGCAAACTCTTCTTTTTTTTTCACTTTATTTTGTACTTTAGTAATTGAAAATATAAACAATTAAAAACAAAAAAGTAAACACAGATGAATAAATATATACATTTCTCAATTAAATGTACTAGATAGATATAAAAATTTTTTGAATCAAACAATGTGTTACACAATATATTTGGTTCATAGTAACGCATTCATACAGTATTTGTCCTTTTGTGTCTGGCTTGCTTCACTCAACATAATGTCCTCCAGGTTCATCCATGTTGTCATATGCTTTACAACTTCATTTCTTCTTACAGCTGCATAATATTCCATCGTGTGAATAGAGCACAGTTTGTTTATCCATTCATCTACTGATGGACACCTGGGTTGTTTCCAACTTTTGACAATGGTGAATAATGTTGCTGTGAGCATTGGTGTGCAGATGTCTGTTCGTGTCACTGCTGTCAGTTCTTCTGGGTATATACCCAGTAGTGGTATTGCGGGATCACTTGGCAAGTCTATATTCAACTTCTTTAGGAACTGCCAAACAGTCCTCCACAGTGGCTGTACCATTCTGCATTCCCACCAACAGTGAATAAGTGTTACTATCTCTCCACATCCTCTCCAACACTTGTAGTTCTCTGTCTTTTTAATAGTGGCCATTCTGATAGGTGTGAAATGATATCTCATTATAGTTTTATTTTGCACTTCCCTAATCATGAGTGATGTTGACCATTTCTTCATGTTTTTTTGCCACTTGTATTTCTTCTTTGGAGAAATGTCTATTCAAGTCTTTTGCCCATTTTTCAGATGGGTCGTTTGTCTTTTTATTGCTGAGTTCTAGCATCTCTTTATATATCCTGGATATTAAACCCTTATAAGATATGCGATTTCCAAATATTTTTTTCCCATTGAGTTGGCTGCCTTTTCACCCTTTTGACAAAGTTCTGTGAGGTGCAAATGTGTTTAATTTTGAGGAGGTCCCATTTATCTATTTTATCTTTTGTTGCACATGCTTTGGGTGTAAGGTCCAAGAAACCACGACCTACTACAAGGTTTTGAAGATGTTTCCCCACATTTTCTTCTAGTAGGTTTGTGGTCCTGGCTTTTATATTTAGGTCTTTGATCCATTTTGAGTTGATTGTTGTATAGGGGGTGAGATAGGGGTGCTCTTTCATTCTTTTAATTATAGATATCCAGTTCTCCCAACACCATTTGTTGAAGAGACTGTTTTTTCCCATTAGCATGGACTTGGTAAGTTTGTAAAAAACCAGTTGACTGTATAGGTGAGAGTTTATTTCTGGGTTCTCAATTCTATGCCACTGATCAACGTGTCTATCTTTATGTCAGTACCATGCTGTTTTGACCACTGTAGCTTTGTAATATATTTCAAGGTCAGACAGTGAAATTCTCCCCACGCCGCTCTTCTTTTTTAGAATGCTTTTGGCTATTCGGGTGCACTTACCCTTCCAGATAAATTTGGTAATTGCCTTCTCTAATTCTCTAAAGTAAGCTGTTGGGATTTTGATTGGTATTGCATTGAATCTATAAATCAGTTTGGGTAAGATTGACATCTTCATGATATTTATTCTTCCAATCCATGAACACGGAATCTCTTTCCATTTGTTTAGGTCTTTTAAAATTTCTTTTAGCATTGTTTTGTCGTTTTCTGCATATAGGTCCTATACTTATTTGGTAAAATTAACTCCTAGTTATTTGAATCTTTTTGTTGCTATTGAAAATGGAATTTTTCCCCTGATTTCCTCCTCAGGTTGTTCAGTACTAGTGTACAAAAACATTACTGATTTTTGCGTGTTGATCTTGTATCCTGCCACTTTGCTGAACTCATTAGTTCAAGTAGCTTTGTTGTGGATACTTCAGAATTTTCTAAGTACAAGATCATGTCATCTGCAAACAGTAAGAGTTTTACTTCCTCTTTTCCTATTTGGATGCCTTTAATTTTTTTCTCTTGTCTAATTACCCTAGCTTGAACTTCTAATACAATATTGAATAACAATGGTGACAGTGGGCATCCTTGTCTTGTTTCCAATCTTAGAGGGAAAGCTTTCAACCTTTCCCCATTGAGTATGATGTTGACTGTGGGTTTTTCATTTATGCCTTTTATCATATTGAGGAATTTTCTTTCTATTCCTATCTTTTGAGGTGTTTTTATAAAAAAAAAGATGTTGGATTTTGTCAAATGCCTTTTCTGCATCGATTGAGATGATCACGTGTTTTTTTTTTCCTTCAATTTGTTAATGTGGTGTATTACATTGTTTGATTTTCTTATGTTGAACCAGCCTTGCATACCAGGAATAAATCCCACTTGGTCATGATGTGTAAGTCTTTTGATATGCTATTGGATTCGATTAAGTATTTTGTTGAGAATTTTTGCATCTATGTTCATTAGAGAGATTGGCCTGTAATTTTCTTTTCTTGTACAATCTTTATCTGGCTTTGGTATTAGGGTGATGTTGGCTTCATAAAATGTGTTGAGTAATTTTCCCTCCTCTTCAATTTTTTGTATTGGTGTTAATTCTTTTCAAAATGCTTGGTAGAATTCACCTGTGAAGCCATCTGGTCCTGGACTTTTCTTTGCTGGGAGATTTTTGATGACGGATTCAATCTCCTTAATTGTGATTGATTTGTTAAGTTCTCGTATTTCTTGTAGCATCAGTATAGGTTGATTGTGTGTTTCTAGAAATTTGTCCATTTCATCTAGGTTGTCTAGTTTGTTGGCATATATTTTCTCATAATATCCCCTTATGATTCTTTTTATTTCTGTGGGGTCATTTTTAACTCCCCCCCTTTCATTTCTGATTGTATTTATTTGCATCTTCTCTATTTTTGTCTTTGTTAGTCTAGCTAGGGGTTTGTCAATTTTATTGGTCTTCTCAAAGAACCAGCTTTTGGTTTTGTTGATTTTCTCTTTTGTTTTTATGTTCTCATTTTCATTTATTTCTGCTCTAATCTTTATTATTTCTTTCCTTCTACTTGCTTTGGGATTGGTTTGCTGTTCTTTTTCTAGTTTCTCTACTTTTTCAGTTAAATCTTTGAGTTTAGCTCTTTCTTGTTTTTTGATATAGGAGTTTAGGGCTATAAATTTCCCTCTCAAGACTGCCTTCGCTGCAACCCATAAGTTTTGATATGTTTTTTTCTCGTTTTCATTTGTCTCAATATATTTACTGATTTCACTTGCAATTTCTTCTTTGACCCATTGATTATTTAGGAGTGTGTTGTTCAGTCTCCACACATTTGCGAATCTACTTTTTTCCTTTCTATTATTGATTTCTAGTTTTATTCCATTATGATCTGAGAAGGTGCTTTGTATAATTTCAGTCTTTTTATATTTATTGAGAGCTGTATTGTGACCTAACATGTGGTCTATCCTGTAGAAAGATCCATGGGCACTTGAGAAGAATGTATAACCCACTGAGTTTGGATGCAGTGTTCTGTATATGTCTCTTAGGTCTAACTTGTTTATGTTCAAGTTCTCTCTTTCCTTGTTCATCTTCTGTCTAGTTGTTCTATCTAATAATGTGAGTGGGGTGTTGAAGTCTCCAACGATTATTATAGAAATGTCTATTTCTCCCTTCAGTTTTGCCAGAGTTTGTCTCATATATTTTGGGGCACCCTAATTAGGTACGCAGATATTTATGACTGTTATATCTTCCTAGTGGATCATCCCTTTTATTAATATATAATGGCCTTCTCTATTTCTTATAACTTTTTTGCATTTAAAGCCTATTTTGTCTGATATTAGTACAGCTACCCCTGCTCTTTTCTAGTTACTATTTGTGTGGAGTATCTTTTTCCAACCTTTCACTTTCAGCTGGTTTGTATCCATGGGTCTAAGGTGAATTTCTTGTAAGCAGCATATGGATGGCTCATGTTTTTTTAATCCATTCTGTCAGCCTGTATCTTTTGATTGGGGAGTTTAATCCATTCACATTCAATGATATTAATGTAAATGCACTATTTACTTCCTCCATTTTATTCTTTGGTTATCATATGTCATCTTGTTTTTGTCAGTCTTTTTACTCATTTGGTTATCCTTTCTTTTTTTTTTTTTTTTTTTTTTTTTTTTTTTTTTTTTTTTTTTTTTTTTTTTTTTTTT
>PVKH010019206.1:0-14918 GCA_004027955.1 Chaetophractus vellerosus
AAGAAGCAGATAGAAAAACACAGAAAAATGGACACACAGCAAGAGCAAGCAGAAAGGGGGGGGATATGTAATAAATAAAAAATAAATCTTTAAAAAAAATTTGAATGTGGTTTGGATTCTAGGTCTAATATCCATCCCTTTGGATAAGCACCCATTTCTGGGTAAGAACTGATGCAGGTATAAATCTGATTCAAGAGATAAATATAAATTTTACAAAACCAACTATGAGATTTTTTTTCCTGAAACAACCTCTTTTTAAAATTTTTATTTAAAAATAGATATGTAAGGACTGTTTTTAAGAACTACCTCCACCCAACTTTGCTCTTCCTCTGTTAGACCCTGTTTTAGTCTTTTTAGTTTCTGGAGACAACACAATTGGCAAAATAAGTTCCTCTAGTACTGGGATCCCTAGCCAACAATATGCGCCATCAGCACATTTTTACAGAATCTTGGGCCACTCTCAAAAGTCTGGACATCTGGTCTGACCAAATACAGCAAGAAAAATTTATTATCCAAAGTTGTCCCCCAAATAGATGAAGGACTCTCCAAATAATTTGTCTCATAGATACCCAACATATAAATCAAACACTATATATATATTTATAGAAACTCAAGACACAATACAAGGTGCCACCAAACTCTTCCTTATCCAATGTATTTTCAGAAATTATTAAGTGAACAAGGCAGCAATTTCACTTTCAAAATACACAATTCCATGTTCTTGGAGGCTTTCAATGGAAATTTCACCTTATTGGCTTAAGTTTGCAGGTGCCAGGTAGCCCCAAAATGGCTTACTTAAGTTCAAATTCAATTAAATTAAACATGTTATATTTTATTCACCAAACACTAGTGAGGGATTGTAAGAAGTGTCTGACTCCAATATTTGACTGCTGAAATATTTTAAACTTCACCTCTTTATCCTCCCCTTCTTTCCTACATTGGGCAGGCTTATAAGAAATCCTGGTTGCCCCCTCCTTTGGTGCCAGTGGAAGGTTCAAAAGACAGACAATCCTGACTTTATGCAGGGTCCCTCATCTCAGCCTCAACCCCTAACCATGATTAAAAACCCCAAGCCTTTACTTGCTCTTTCAAGTCATTTTTGGACTTGTTTCAAAAGTCTGCACTCTCTCCACAGATAACCTCATTATGTGAGTAGTAAACGTTTTCATACCTTCCTGGTGTGTATGCAGCATCATCCATTTTATTGTTCAAAACAAGTGGTCCATCTTGTTTTAAAGTGTAGTCATTACAGTGGGTGTGAAGAGAGGGATGTTGGATGTTGCAGAATGGGTTGCAATGTGTGAAAGTTTAATTGCTAAATGAGTGTGCCAAGAGTGAGAGATAAGTGGCACAGAAAAGATGTACAAAATTTGGATGTGGATGGATCAACAGGCAGTGTGCAAGGCATGTCTGTTAAACAAATGTTCATAGATTGATAGTTGAATTGTGCAGAGGGGTGGAAAGAGTATGACTAGCCTTGTTGGGCAATGTGTATAAGATCAGAGACAACCTGGAATGATTGGAAGTTTAATGGCTTGCAAAAGTTTTTCAAAGCATATAAATTGACACAGTCAGTGTGTATCTTTGATAAGTGAATGTAACAACTTAGTTTTTAAGCAGTGATATTTGAATGGCACAGAACTGGTGTGAAAGGATTTTAAAATCATGAAAATTGGCTCTGCAAGGTGTGATAGTTAAATGACACAGCATGGGTCATTTATTCATTCATTGTACCCATCTGTGCTATTACATTTTCACTTGTTAAACAAAGTTGATGCCATTCCCCTCCACTCACTGCATAACCATTGTGTGCCATACAACTATGACTCCATCCACACTCCCTCTGTAATTCAACACCCACAGCATTGTCATCCATTCTGCACCATACAACATCCACTCTTGCACTCTGCACTAAACATCAAACCTTGCCTATACTCCATTTGCTATTTCACCATAACTTCTTGCAAACCCACTGTATTCTATTCGCTTATAATGCCAAATACCCATTGTGCTCCATCCAACTTTCATTTCAATCCTCTCTGGGTTACTCAACTTATCCTACTGCATAGCAAAACTATTACCTCCATTTCCCCTCTGCACAGCCATGCTGTTTCATTCTACCATTTGCCTCTAGTATTGGCATCTTTTGCAATTCAAGATCTCCTTGAACACCCATTTTTCATCAACCAAATATGACTTCTTGCACAACCAGCTGATCTATTTGCCTATCAAATCTGCATGCCCTTTTTGCTGTTCAAATTAAACACCTTGTACACAATTTGTGAATTGTTAAAATTCCAGTCATTATACACTATCACTTAGATATTCAACCTATAATCATTGTACAACCAGGTTGTAGCATTCATTTATACTGCCTGAACACTCACTGTGTCACAATATATTATAATCCTTCTTACACTCAATGTTTGCAATTCAACAACTCCTAATTACATACCTATTAAGCACCACCCAATGTTCACACTTGCACCAGTGTTCTCTGCCATTCAACATTCCCTCCTTAAAACTAATCATAACTCTGGTAGCACAACCTCTGTGCCCTAATCAACATAAACTCCTTGCCCAGTTGCTATAAACCACCAACCTAAAATCACTGCACTCCAACTTTATGCTATGCCTGTTACACTCATTACACAACTAGGATTATTTCATCCATTAATCCATGCACACACACTCTTTGCTATTTAGTCATCACTCTTTGCAACCCACTTTTCAGCTTAAATGCCTTGCACAGCTGTTCTCAGTGGTACTTCCATTTGGCACACCTGCTTACATTATTCAGTAAACACATTTTGCACAGCAAAGCTATGCTATGCCTTCCATTCATTGACTATGCACACTTGCTCTGTGTTATTTCACAAATGCTCAGAACACACCCATTCTATTCTATCCCTCTATCATTCCTTGCATACTCAGGTGTGCAAGTAAAAGTTAAACTCTTACTTCTTGCATATGCAACATACACCAGAAAAACACATTATTTGCAAACCTACTCTGTGCCATTCCATTTCCCTCCTTGCAATCCACTGTATGCTAATCAACTCTATGCTATTCAGTGACACCTGCTGCATAACCTTTTCCTTAATTCTACTCATTACATGCCCACCCTAAGCCACTTGACTAGTTCTCCTTGCACAGCTTCTGCAAATAACTAAATAGCTCCTGTTGAACATCCTTTCTGCATCATCTAAGTATGACACTTTGAAATCCAGGTGTTCAATTCTCCTATCATTCTTGCAACCCCACTGTGTTATATTCCACTTATGTATTGCACACACCTCAACCAATTAAACTTCCAATTCTTACATGGTCTCTGAGCTAGTCAATTTTTACCCATTGCACAACCAGACTGCTCCATAAACTTCCACTTCTTCACAGTCACTCTGTCTCATTATATCACTTTCAACATATTTTAGTGCACAATTCAAAATCACTTTTTGAATCAAATCATTAGTTGTCCTATAAGAGCATGCTCTAGGCTGCCCTCTTCATTTCAGATCCAGAAACACATCTCAGAACTGGTCTGCTGAGGGAACTGCTGCCACTGAGGTTCCCAGACCCCACATCATTTGCTATAGTTGAAGAATTCCCACATCAGGAAACTGCTTCCACCTCCATAGACTTTGGAGGAACCAATTAAACACATCTGCCATGGTACTCATTTGACATGAGGTCTCCCGACGTGCCATTGCTATCTCATATTACTCACTTCTTCCTTATGTCATGTTGGGTAAACAGTTCCATGGATCCTAGGAAATTGGTGGAATTTTAGCTGCAAGGGATTCTGTGAAATACAGTGTTTAGCTGTGCAGTCTCTATAATACTAATACTCATGTTTACAAGGAGCTTGGCATGGTTATGGAGTGAGTCAAAATAAAATATATGCCTCACCTTATGAATATAAGATAATTAGGAGATCTTACAGAATTCCATTTACTCTTCCTTATTCACAACATATTCAGAGAAATGCTCTATCTGCCTGTGGTGAAGTTAAATGAATAGTAGTTATTATTATTATGAGTATTTTAAATTTCTCATTAAATTTTTTTTCCTTTTCCAATTTGGGGGCATGCAGTACAAATAGAAAATCATTTCTGAGTCCCTTTCCTCTAAGGAACAATTTCCACAAAATACAGAATCTAAATGAATATCTTTTCCTCTAAAAGCCTTCAAACATAGAAAATGGCTTTTATATGATAAAGCATTATTCTTTACAGTTAAAAGAAGTATTAAGATTTTAGTTCATTGTTCACTACTGTAAACAGTTTTATTTTTCACAAGAAAAGTTAGAACACTTTTCAGTTCTGTTCTCAAATCCTCTAATATTGTTGTAATTTCTGCCTGGAATTTTGCTGACTTCCAGCCCAGTGGGGCCCTAGGCATCCACAGATGTTCTGCCATTTCAAACATGACATCCCAGCTGTTTCATCCTGCAATTTCCTTTGCTAATGTACTCAGCAGTGAGTCTTAACCCCCTTGATGGGCTAATAAAAGAGACTCTCCCATGGAAGTAGATTCAAAGAGAAGATACACAGAAGATCCTGCAGCCCCAGGAAGAGAGATGAGCCTGATAGTTTACAGCTGGCCTTGTGAAAAGACCAGAGCAGCTGAATCCAGAAAGAAATGAGCCCCAGAGGAAGAGAGATGAGCCCTATGCCAGCCTACATGGAAGATAGGAATAAGCTGGGACCACAGGACCTTAGGAGGAAAGAGTAAGGCTGAATCCTTGCAGACATCACCCACTATCTTGCTTCAACATGTGGCAACAGATTTTGGTGTTATAACGTTAAGCTTTTACCCTAAATAAATACCCATTTTAAGGCCTACAGATTTCTGGTACTTTGGATCAGCACCGCTTTGGCTGACTAAAATAGAATTTTGTACCAGAAGTGGGATGTATTAGGATTCCCTAGGGAAATGGAATCAACAGAAGATATCCATAAATTGCATTTTATAAAATAGATTTTGTAAAATTCTCTCACATGACTGAGGGGATGCACAAGTCCAGATTCCACAGGCAGGCTGCAATCCAGGAACTCCAATGAAGGTCTGATGTAGGTCTTTGATGAGTTCCCAGGAGATGTTGGCTGTCCAAAGATGAGCTGGAAAATTCTCTCTGACTGCTGAAATCACTTCTCCTTTTAAGGCACTCAACTTATTGGATAAAATGTCACTCATTACTGATGGAAATCTCCCTGGTTGATTGTAGATGTTATCTATTCAGTAAACTCAGTAAACTCACTGATGACTAAAGTCCATAAATATCCTTGTATTACAATTATCCCAGGGCTTCCTTGATCAAACAAGTGGGCACAATTACCTGCAGAGTTGACACCTTAACCTAACCATCACATGAGCCATTTTATATGAAAGAATTATTCCTGTTTAAGTTGACCAAAGTGGTACTACCCAAGACCAGAGTGCTGCCTTACCACAGATTCTTTGAAAAACTAGCCAAAACTTGCAGAGTTATAGTCCTGAAAATTCTAGAAAACACATAGACGGTAGCAGTAACTGGGAAAGCACCAAACCAAGAAAAAGCAGCCTGAAAAACGGTAGGTAAAGTTTGTGGTCCACATTCTAGTGCCTCCTCCACACCCTCCCTAGCATGTTTAGGAGCCAGACAGTGCTCCAACTTTAGGTCACTAACCCTGTTCCATATCGACCATAATAATCACTATGTGAAAACTGTGGTGCCACTCTAACCAGTGGAAACCTGAAAGCCTTAATCCAGCACCAGCCACCAGCTTGCCTTTTGGAATTTTTCCTGAAGGCAAATAAGCTGCATAGTGACAGCTAAAGAGGTGAAATAAATAATTAGGGAAGAAAAGCCTGGCACAAAGGACTACCTGCATTAATTCAGAACAATGAGAAGGGTGGGAAAGTATACTCAAAGAGAGCATGGGGGGATTTGAGCTCTTTTAAAGTATAAACACAGGGATTCCTATAGCCCTGAGCAAGAACAAGCCCAGGAAAAGAAGCAAACTTCATGGTTCCATACAGGCTAAGATATGACAGAGATGACCCTATACTTTACATTTTCCTGAGATTTATCTTCTTGAGAGGAGATCTAAGCTCTGATGTAAACCACTTGTCAAAGCAAGGGCAAGTTGCAAAGACCATGAATGGTACTGTTTTGTTTTTTCATTGTTGTTTTTGTTAGCTCCTAGAACTTTAGAAAATCTCTGTCATATCATTAGCTGGATAGAAATTTAATGTACAATCCACTTGTGGAGTAAATCCAAGAGTTAACACTTAAAATCTACAGTGTGCAACAACAGATTATAAGATGAACATATAAACAGGAAATGATGGCCCATCCAAAAAAAAAAAACAAGATAAAAATCCAGGAACTATCAAGGAAGAAGAACCATTTTGGACATATCAGACAAAGACTTTGAAAAAAAAAGCATCTTCAAACTCAAGGAGATAAAGGTAACAAAGAAATAGTATCTCTTTGGGATTCTCAATTGGACCAAAAATAAATCCTAGATTTGAAGACCGCAAATGATAAATGCCCTAGAGAATTTCTACAAAAGATTACCCATAGAAGAAGGAACCAATAATCATGATGTCAAAACAAATGAAATGTTTCAGACATAGGAATAAAAAGAATAAAGACTCAAAGAAACAAAAACCAGAAAACAGAGCCTGAGACGTATAGGATGCCATTAAACTTACCAATACAGAAATTATGGGAATCCCAGAGGGAAAAAAAGAGAAATGTTTTAGAAGGAATATTCAAGGAAATAATGGCAGAAAACATCCTGAATTTAGTGAAAGACATGAATATGAACATTCAAGAAGCCCAACAAACCATTATCAGAATAAACTCAAAGAGAACCACAAACAGACACAAAGAAATCAAATTTTCAAGGCCAAGCACAAGGGAGATCTCTGAAAGCAGCAAGAGAAAAAGGAACGGATTATGTACAAGGGAATCGCTACAAAATAAAGTGCCAATTTCTCATCAGAAACCATGGTTACAAGAAGGCAGTGGGTTGAAATACTTAAGGTGCCCAGAGGAAACAACGTCCCACCAAGAATTTTATATCCAGCAAGGGCTTTCTTTCAAAAATGAGGATGAGTTTAAGATATTTCAGGTAAACAAAGCTGAGGTAGTTCATCACCACTAGACCTGCCCTTTACGAAGTGTTAAAGGGAATTCTTAAGACTAAAGGAATGAACACTAGGCAGTGGATCAGAATGGCATAAAGAAAAAGACTTCCAGTAAAGGTAACCATTTCAGTAATGATAAATGCCAGTACAATTGTGTCATATTTTTTCATATGTAACTTCACTTTTTACTTATTATAGGTTTTAAAAACAAAGACAAAGAAAAGTAATGATTAATCTATGCTATTGGAAATAGCATGCATAAACAAATAATTTGTAACAGGTACAAATAAAGGTGGGAGTTTGAGGAGAATAAGATCAGTGCAGATGTATGTTATAGAAATTAAGTTGGTATCAAGTGAACATGATTGTTATAGACTAAGGTGTGAATTTTGGCCTCGGTGTAACCACAAAAAAATACTTGAAAAAATACTCAGAAAGAAATGAGAATGATTCAAAGTGGTACAATAGAAAGAAATTAAACAAATATGGAATAAACCTTTAATGGATGATTTGATGGTCATAAAATGATATAAGACTTACAAAGACAAAATAGCAAAATTGTAGAAGTGACTGTAAATATAAATGGATTTAACCCTCCAGTCAGAATGCAGATATTGACAGAATGGGTAAAAAGCCATGTCTGAAATATATGCTATTTATATGTGACTCACCTTAAATTCAGACAAAACAAGTAGGTTTAAAGTGAAAGGTTGGAAAAATATATACCATTCAAATAGTAGTGAAGAGAGCTGAAGTTGGTATACTAACATCAGATAAAGCAGGTGTTGAATAAAAACCATTCTGAGGTATAAAGTCTCTATATAGTGATTAAAAAGGACAATTCACAAAAAGACATAAAAGTTACAAATATGTATGTATGAAATGACAGAGCCTAAAATATATGAAGCTTATATTGGCAGATTTGAATGGAAAAAATATATTGTTCTTCATAAACAGTAGGATAATTCAATACATTGAATAACAGGGCAGATTTAGAAGCTGAAGATCAATAAGGAAATAGAAGTCTTGAACAATACTCTTAACCATGGAGACCTAATGAAGATAGATAAATGATAGATAGATGATAGATAAATAGATTAGATAGATAGATTAGATAGATAGATGGATGACAGAAAGATAGATGGATAAAAAGAACTCTTCATCAAACAGCAGCAGAATACAGATTCTTTCTAGTGCACATAGATCATGCTCCACAATAGATCATATGTTAGGTCAAAAACAAGTTTCAATAGATTCAAAAATCTTGAAATCATGACATCTATCTCCCTTAACCAAAGTGGAAAAAGCAGCCATATTTCAGTAACAGTAGTAGTGGAAATCCACAAATAAGTGGAAATTAACCAATGTACTTTTAAACAATCAAAGAAGAAATCAAAAGGAAATCAGGAAATATCTTTATGTGAATGAAAAGGAAAACAGAATATACCTAACCATATGTGATGAAGCAAAGGCAGTACTGAGAGGAAAATATAAAGCTCTAAATGCTTACATTAAAAAAGAAAATAAAAAGATCTCAAATCAGAGATCTAACCTCACAACTGGAGGGTTTAGGAAAAGAACAAACTAAACTTAAAGTAGGCAGAAGAAGGAAAATAAAAAATCAAGCAGAGTTAAATGAGATAGAGAGGAAAGATAGAAATAGAGCGGCTTTCCATGTGCCTGTCAGGCCCTGATCTTAACAGTTGCAATACCTACTTTCCAGTTCATTGGACTCACCCAGGACAACTAGCAAGGAAATTATGATGGACAATGACTACCCAAGGAACTTAAAGTCTACAGCTGCAAGCAAGGGAGTCTCATCAATCTGCCCTATGAGATCAAAGCCACCCCTCAATTAGAGGTGCAGTGAGCATCACCATCACAGAATCATCAGAATTGGGGAATGAACTACGGACTAAATTAGACACTGGTATTCTACTATAGACTTGTGATTCTAGCAATGGAAAAATTTATATCATTGAGGTGGAGAGTGTGGCCACTGGAGGATCTGAGGTCAGGGAGAGGGAAAACAGGTGTAATATGGGGGCATTTTGGATTTGGGAATTGTCCTGATTGACACAGCAATCACAGATACAGGCCATTATATATCTTGCCTACAAAATTGTGTGGGAGAGAGTGTAAACTACAATGTAAACTATAACCAATGTTTAGTGGCAATGCTCCAAAATGTGTTCATCAATTGTTACTAATATACCACACTAATGAAGGAAGTTAATGTGGGAAAAAATGGGAGAGAATCTCCTATTTTTTATGTAACATTTATGTCATCTAAGTATCTTTTAAACAACAATAAAAATTATATTATTGAAAAAATATCAGCAGTATTTCTCTACATGAGTAATGAAAATTCTGTAGAGGAAATCAAGGAATAAAGCCTTTTATAATACCAAGTAATAGAATCAAATAGCTATGAATAAATTTAATAAAGAATATAAAGGAAACACATTGCTAAAAGAAATAAAAGGAAACCTAAATTAATGGAAGGAAAGTCCATGTTCATGGATTAGAAAACCAAATATTAAGTTGTCAATTCTATACAATGTAATTTACAGATTCAGAGCAAACTCAATAAAATTTCAAACAGCCTTATTAGCAAAAATTGAAAAGCCAATCATAAACTATACATGAAATCATAGGGTTCCTGAATTTAAAAGTCATCTTGAAAAAGAATGATGAAGACAGATAGTCACACTTCCTCATATTAAAATTTGTTACAAAGCCACAGCAATTAAAACTGCATGGTAGTGGCACAAGGAGAGGCATATAGATCACTGGAATCTATTTAAGAGTTCAGAAGCAATCCAATTGCTTTTTTTTTTATATCCATTTCTTTATTTGAGCAATTTTCTATAATAGCCCAGAGAATACAGCATTAATGACACACATTTACTAAGTAGACTAGCTTGAAATAAGAACCCGTTATTTCCAATAAGCTACTGAAAATATTTTTTTTTAAAGGAGAAAGTATGATCATCTCCGAAATCCAATTGCTTTTGACAAGGATGTCAAATCCACTCAATTAGGAAAGAATAGTGTTTCAACAAATGGTACTGTGAAAATTGGATGTCTGTATTCAAAAGAATGAAGGTGGGTCACAACCTCAGACCACATACAAAAAATAACTCAAAATGAATCAAAGTCCAAAATAGAAGAACCAAGACTATAAGACTCAAAAGAAAACATTTGGAAGCATCTTTAGGACATTGTGTTAGGCAATGATCTCTTTGTCTTTACACATAAAGCATGAGTAACAAAATAAGAAATAGATAAATGGAAACTCATCACCTAAAAAAATTTTTTTATGCATCAAAGTGAAGTTGGGGAGAGTCAGGGAATGATGGATTCCTCTATGTTCTTGGCTGTTATATAAAAGTATTTAAGAACATGCCAGTTTATTGAGAAATGGGGAAAGAGAACAGGATTATGCAACTGAACCTGCTCCTCCAAGCAGAGAGAGTGTTGGGGACTTGGGCTATCTTTATTAAGCTATTGTTTACCCCTCCCTTTGCTAATGTTGGGGGAGGGGCCCCAGGCATTTGCTGTTCTCATTGGTTACTTCAAATGTTGGTTCCCTAGGGGACCACTGGTGAGGCCATTTAAGTCTTTTCCTTGACCCTAATTAGATCTCATTCCAATCATGTTCTAAATGGGGTTTTTCCAGCAGTCTTCTTTGAGGCAGTCTTTCCCTGAGGGGTTTTCCAAGCATGGATCCATTCTAGTCAGGTATTTTGTAATTCCTACAAAATACCTGACTAGTACTCTTCAAAATTGTTAGTCATCAAAAAAACACAAGGAAGTCTGAGGAAATGTTATAGCTGAGAGGAGCCTAAGGAGACATGATGATTGAATGTAAAGTGGTAGCCTGGATGAGATCCTGGAACATAAAAAGACATTAGATAAACACTAAAAAAATCTGAACAAAGTATGAATGTTAGTAATAATGTATCAATATAGGTTCATTAATTGTAACAAATGTACCATACTAGTGCAATGTGTTAATATTACGGGAAATTGTGTGTGTGGGGGTGGTATTATAAAAGATCTCTCTGTACTGGATGCTCAATTTTTCTGTAATTTTTTTTACCAAAAACTGAACTCTATTAATAAGAAAATAAAAATAAAAAGGTATTATAATATGAAAAAATCCATACAATTTCTGTGCTGAAGACTCTTTACACAAATTAAAATAGTAGTTTTCCATATTGCATTATATACTCAAAGAAAGTATATTTCAAATGTACACTGAATTCACCTGAGAAATTTAAAAAGTTCAAATGCCTGGTCCCATCCAGAGATAGGAATTCAATCATTCCTGTGTTTAGCATGGGTACTCAAGAGTTTGAAAAATCCTCAGGTGATTTCAATAGGCATCAAAATTTGAGTGCCACTTCTCTAAGGAGGTGAGACCCCAGACAAGACCTCAGGACTCATATTGTAGAATAAGTGAACCCGTAGGTTGAGCATGTTGAGGAGATTGGAGTAAAATCAGAATCAAAGCCCCCCACCAACACCCCAGATCTACAGAATCAGGATTTGCTTTTTAACAAGATCATAGAAGATTCATATCCCAGGTGATAAATTGAAGGATGAGCAGCACTGGTTCAGAATTCTTTCCAATGTCCCATTTCACCACTCTTAAAACCTCTGCAGAACAATGAAGATTCTGACAGTGCCTCATTCAGTTCATATCCAAAGACATTTCAAGAAAAGTTATCTTACTTTGTCTACACTGTAAAATTCAGGTACCTGGATCTTGATATTAAGTCCACATTTTCCAATGCTTTTGGTATAGGCTGAAAATAAAGTACTCTGCATTTCTGAATAGCATAGACACACTTAGAATGACAAATAGGAGTCTTTCCTGTTTTTCTACATTTCAGCCACATTTCCCAGTTTTGAAATGTTTTAATTCTTCCTATGTACATCCCCAAGTTTATACTATATACATTCATTTTTAATTTTATCTTTGTCAATTAATATTCAGTAGATTGAATTCTTTGTGGCACCCTCATAGTGTATTTGCCAATCCCAACACTCCCAAAATAATTATGTCATAAGGTTGAGTTAATTAATTCATTTTTGTATCATCATGCAATTATTTACTTCTAAGTTTGGCTGTTTACAAATTTCTTGTTTATATAATTTTATTTCTTTTTTCTTTTTTGCCTTTATAAAGGGTATTTATTTGGGGTAGAAGCTTACAGTTACAAGGCTATAAAGAGTAATTTACTTCCCTCACTAAAGTCTGTTGCCACAAGTTGGAACAAGATGGCTGCTGGTCTCTGTGAGGATACAGCCTTCCTCTTCCTCTTAGGCACCATGGTCCCAGCTCCTTTCTCAGATGAAGGCTGGAATAAGGCTTGTATCTTTCTGAACTCAGCTGCTCTGCTTTCTCCTCAAGGCCAGCTGTAAACTATCAGGTGAATGGCTAGGCTCTCTCCCCATATCAAAACTAAGCTCTCTCCTCTGCTGTGTTGTTTTCTGTGTGAGTGTCCCCCACCAAGGAGATGGGGCCTTGATGTCCTACTAACATGGCCTAATCAAAGCCCTAATCTTAATTTAATCAAGTAAAAGTGAAGCCTCTGGATTTAATACAGTCACAGGGTATCACGCCTAGAGGAACAAACCAGTTTACAAACATAATATTTCCTTTTGGAATTCATCAATAATATTGAACTGCCACAGCTGGGGTTATATGTATTTGTTATATCTAGATATACTTCTGTGTTCTGCAAAGATGGCTAATTCCCTGTTGAAGAAAACCTAACATGGGCCTTGGGATTTACCAATTTGGAAACTTTTTTTTTCAATTTTTAGTCAATTTTTTTTTTTTTTTAGGATACATCGATTACATAAATGTTACACAGAAATTTTAGGGGTACTCAAATGCCCCTTCTCCCACACCTCCCACAACCTCCCACATATACATCCTTCATCAGCATGGCACATCACCTGTAATAGATATACACATTTTGGGGCTTTGCCACCAAGCATGGACCACAGTTCAGATTGTAGACCCCACTCTCTACCACACAGTTCTGCATGATACATGATGATATAAAATGACCTATATCCTCCACTGCAACATCATCCAGGACAATTCCCAAGTCCCAAAAAAGCCCTGTATTACAACTGCCCTTCCCTCTTCCTGCCCACAAAGCATCTAGTGGCTCCTGGCTCCACATAATTTTGTAATTTCTTTTCTACAATGGAAGAGATTATCCTGCCTGCAGCTGCAGGCTCTCTCCATTCTCTGGGAGAGCCATCGTCCATCATCATCTCCCCACTAGGTGTCCTGGGTGAGTCCATTGAGTTGTAGAGTAGGATTTGCAGGTCCACAGAGCCTCTGGACCCAGTTGGCACATGGACAGCCCATAGTCTCCAGTCTCTGGAAGTGCACCTAAAACTCTGGCATCAAATATAGGTTTGAATAGAAGAGACAGATGGACAATGTGCAGTGAAGACATATTTCAGTCAGTCTCTGTCACTCTCAGGAGCAAGGATTCCAAATTAGGGCCCACTGGTAAGGTGCCAAACTCTGGGGCTATGTGCCCTGATATAGGACCTGGATATCTCCAAAGCCCTTAGGAGGCTCTGTTTGGGGTGATATCCATATTGGAAGCCTAGGAGGTCCTACTGGGATCTGCATAAGTATTACCTCTGAATTGACCTCCCAACTCACTTTGAAGTCTCTTAGCCCTATGAACTCATTTGTCTTTACCATTTCCTCCTTTTATTGGAAGTCTTTTTCCAGTGGAACTGCCCGTTGGCATTTGTTAGTAATCCCTCATTGCCAGGGAGACTCATCCCTGGGAGTCATGTCCTATGCTGGGAGGAAGGTAATGCATTCATATGCTGAGTTTGGCTTAGAGAGAGGCCACATTTGAGCAACAAAGAGGTTCTCAAGAGGCAACTCTTAGGCACCCCATAACACTAAGCTGTTTTATAAATTTATTTCTTGCATTATTTTGTCATTGCTTTATTTTCTTTGAATGACACATTTATTATAAAATTTTCCCAAAACAATGTTATAGTTACTGCTGTGACTCTACTACGCATAGTCAAATTTATCTTACAATCTACTGTGTCCAAATAATTTTTCCCTTGAGGTGTCTACTGTTAAATTTGGTTTAACCAAAACTTGCCCTCCACATGCCCTATAACAATGAAGAACAGAAAGTTTAATCTTCATCTACTTTTTGCCCTTTAGCTTCTCCAGTTTTCACCATCCTACATATTGGGTTAGAGATATCATTTATTGATTTCCTCAAATCTGAAAAAAGGAGCAATACATTTAGAAATTTATATAGTTCTACAAACAAGAAGTATGATTCAATATATTGTTAATACATCACCTATCTAATCAATAGAATAAAATTCCACTCAAACTTCATTCTGAATTTCCTGACAAAACTGATAAACTGATTCTAATATTTATGTAAAAGACAAGGCCCAAGAATAGTGACATTGAAGTCTTTGCTCTGGTCACCAGCTGGGCACTTCTTGCTGTTCATTCTCAGTACCTGACAGGAAAGAATAGGGGGCCCTGTCTTGGCAGTTTTGGTTGATTTGGCCTATCAGGAGGAAGGAGGCATGCTGCTTTATAAGAGAGCCTGGGAAGAATATGTTTGGCACCCACATGATTTACTTAGGCACCTCTATATATACCCCTGCTTGACTGTGTTAATAAATAGACAAGAACAGCAAACCCTGCCTGAGAAGGACACTGTGACCAGGAGATCAGACCCAAGAGAGTTATG
>PVKH010019207.1:0-14918 GCA_004027955.1 Chaetophractus vellerosus
GGAAGAGGGGGAATAGAGAGTTACTGCTTAATGGGCACAGAGTTTCTCTTTGGGGTGAGGAAAAAGTTGTACTAATGGGTGGTGGTGAAGGTAGCACAACATTGTGAATGTAATTACTGCCACTGAACTGTACACATGAAAGTGGCTAAAATGGGAAATGTTGTGTTACTATGAAACAACAGCTTTTTATGAAGTCCCAAAATACAAAACAAAATACATGTATTAAGCTCCTACTGTGTTCATAGCCCTAAGCTAGATGCTAGGGATTCAAAGCTGCGTAAGGAATGGTCCCTGCCATCAAGGAATTCACCATAATGCTATATATTCAGTGATATTCTAATAATGGAAACCTACTGGGTGGGAGGGAGAGAGGTAGGTGTGATGGTCTCATCCCGATCTTAACCTGGGCATAAAACTTTACTATTTATGCCACCCAGGCTATTCTAACTGCGATATTAGTACCTGCCTGACTTTTAAGAGATTTAATCACTTTAAAAACCTCTCAAACTTTTCTCCTCTAGGAGATAGGTTGACTATACATCTTGTAAAAACAGAAACAAGCAAACAATATGTCCATGTATATTACACACACATAAATATATCGAGATCGTACGTGCACGTGTGTATCATGCCTAGAGGTGACGTCCCTTCTGATCCAGCCTATATGTGGAAGTTTTGTGATTTCAGATGGAAGAAACGTTTTCCCTCTGTGTAAGCCCCCTCACCCACTGACAAATTAGACATGCAATATATCTATTCTTTAATGTACAGATCTTGCACATGGTTTACCATCCTGTCGTCCCTCTCTCTGAGACAATGGTTCAGCATTTATGCATGTTAAATAAGTTTGTATCTGTTTCGGGTTTTAAAGAGAGAATGAGATAAAGCTTAAAGATGCTTGTTTTAGTTTGCTAAAAGAGGCTGCCAAGGCAATATACCAGAAATGGTTTGGCTTTTACAGTGGGAATTTATTAACTTATAAGCTTACAGTTCTGAGGCTATGAAAGTGTTCAGATAAAGCCATCATCAAGAGGTGCTTTATCTCTGAGCTACAGCCGTGGGTACTCAGGCACATAGCCGCTCTCCCCTCTCTTCCAGGCCTCATTGCTTTCACTTTCTGGGTCAGTGGCTCCTCTCAGCTTCTGAGTTCCATTGATTTCAGCTCCTGGCTCCTGGAGTCTTCTCTCTCAGCTCCTGGGTGTTCCTGTTTCTGTGTGGCCTCCTCTCTCCCATTTTTAAAGGACTCCAGCAAGAGGAACAAGACCCACCCTGGGCTATGCCCCACCTGAAGCAATCCAATCAAATGGCCCTCAGGAATGGACCAATTTGAGAACATAGTTGTCTAGGGTTCACAAAAGACTCAAACTACCACAATGCTTCTTGACCATCTAGCCCCCCAGTTTTTAGGGAAGACTACCTCAATCTCATTGTTTTTCCTCCCATTGGAATTGCATTGCAAAATTCTCATTGCCATTCTGCCATTTCTTTGAATTTAGATTTCTTTCATAACAGATTGCTTGGTTCCTTTTGTACTTTACTCAATGGAGATGGCCACTGTCTTATTAAAGATCCCAATTCTGCCTGTATTTGAATGCCATCTAAGTCTCAGACCAACTATGCTTTCCCAAGCAAAGTAACATTGATTTCCTTATTTCCTTTTCATTTTCCTCACCTTCCAACCTTAAATTATATTTTCAGCTTTCCTCTGAACTTTCTATTCAGTAAGGTATGCTCCCCAACTCTGTCCACTGACTTATCCCAAGTCCAAAAAAGAGGCATGATACATATTAGGTGCTCAAAAAATATTTGTTGACAGGATAAATGCATATTTCTGTCTCACAGTGCTCTGTTCCAGGTCTGAGTATACCTGATAAATGTATTTATTAAGGTAATACACCAAAAAATTTAATTCTCCCCTCTTCATCAAGATTATGTTGATTATTATGATGCTTGATTATACATTACAGCTATCTGCTGGAGTACAAGGAGATAAATTTTCAAGTTCTATAAAATACTTTTTATGGCTACTTTCTAAAATTTTCTCATTCACTCAAGGCATTTTATTTTATTTTGTTTTGTTTTGTTTTGTTTTTATATGCATTAGTCTTGAACTTATGGCATTAAGTTTGCTTTCAGCCATATTTCATTTCTAGTATCTAAAAAACAACATGATATTATTGCTCCAAGTCCTGGTTCTGCCATTGCTGATAAGTAAGCATATTATTTAGCATTATAGGTCAATGAATGCTGAGACTTGGATCAGAAACCAATTTTTAACAAAAAGAAATGCTAACACTTTTATTTTTCTTTGTGAACAATCATCTTCTGTTTGACTTTTGTTATAGAGCATTTTGATTTCTAGGAGAATGTCTTTGGCTTGAAAAAAACTGTTGATTGGCCTTCAGATAAAATTAAATCTAGCCCCTTCACTTCTCCCTTTACTCTAGGTGGGTTTACTGCTGCTACCTTAGATTACACAGAGAGGAGGAAAACAAATTATAGAAGGAATCTGAACAACCATGGAGGCTCCATTAGACCTTGGCAGAGGCCCAAAGAGACCACCAAGCTTGCTCATAAATACACAGTGTCTAATAAAAATGTGATTATTATTATTATACATTTATTGAGCAGCAAAAATGCACTAAATTAAAAAATGTATGCAACTCTGTTTTTCATATCTCCTGATGGGTGTGTAGAAACTGCTGGCTGTTTGTTTTCCCCAGAAACTGGCAAATTGTTCTCACTGCCTGATGGTTGCCAGGGGTCAGTCAGCATCTGCTCAAGTGTGTGAGGTTTTCTGCGGACCCAGTAACGTACCTAACCCCATTACCTTACACTGGTACCCCTTAGGTATCAATCAAGTCCCAGTCTCTGGATTTAACCAATGGCAGACAAGGATGCTCACCGCATCCAGTGGATTTTTTTTCTATTTCCCTAAAGAAGTTGAGCTTTCCTTAACTCCCCCAAATCATACACAAAAGCGACTTAGTGTCCTAGATCTACTTCTCATTCAGAAACCACTTCAGGAAATCACTGTGATCTTGGGCAAACTCCCATTCTATCTGCAGAATAGCAACAAAAATTAGTTCCTTGGAGAATTTCAGAACTCCCCCAACAACGATTACTTTACAAGCACTTTACCAACTCTTAGCCAAAGTGTCTTAAAAATATAGCAAAAGTTTAACGAGTGGGAAACCACAACTTGTATTTCAAACCAGAAATAGGTGCTTTGTGAACTGCTTGTTTTCCCCCAAATTCTGCAAGGAAAAGAGTCAAATGAAATCAATAGAAAGCTCTTATTTTAAATAAGCTGAGGTCTCTTATTTTTCTTTGTGTTTCCTCCTCTTTAAAGCTAAAAGTTACTGAAATGACTCAAACCAAGGTAGAGAACTAACATTACAGCACCCAACTAGCCTGGGCATCAGTGCGCAGCTCAACGTCTATTTAAGGCCAGTTTTTTTTAAAAGGTCCCCTCCCTTTTTTTTTGCATCTGCAATTATTTTCATGCACAAATAATGGAAGTTAAATTGGTCATTTGAGAACTGAATTCAGCACTGGCTGCTTATTGTAACTGAATAAAGGATCATCTTCCAATGAAGTTATATTTTACGAGCAATTTTCATGTTTGTGTGCTATGGGTGAAACAAATGCCTAATCCTAAAAAATGACAGCAAGGACTCTTTTAAAACTTTGTGCACTAAACATATTTGTGATTTTCTCCTACCCTCACTTTTCTAAAATGATAAATCAACAGGTATACATATATGCATTCAAAGAAACAAATTCAACATTCCCACATTTTTCTTCTTTTTCCAAGCAAAAATGGTCAGACTTGAGTCAGTCAATTATGCTCAAAAAAGATTATTACGGTGAAAAAGGCCCAGTTTATTTTAATCTGTCCAGTAAACAAATTGCTGTCTCAACTTTTCTCTTATATAATTTTTATACTAAAAAAAAAAAAAAAAAAACCTTTTGCAACTCATTCAACACCTATATATATACATAGGTGTTTTGGTTATGCCAAAACTACCAATGTATTACATTCAGTAAAAATAATTAAATCATTAAGAGAAAGAGTCTTCATAACTGAAAATTAAGCCGTTCTTCTCAGGGCCAAGACTCGAGCGAGGCAAGTGAGGTAGGTACCCTGGGCGCAAAACTGAAGAGGCGCTTGCTCTCAGGCGCTGAGCCTGCCCCTGCAGGACCCTAAGAGTGCGGGTCTCCCGAAATTTTCCCCGCTAGGTGTCTCACCTGCTTCAGCCTGCTCCTGGCCTTGACCAGGGTCAAGCCTCAGCTGCCCTAATTGGGCAAGGTTGGTCATTCTAATAGATTAGGTCAAGCTCAGCCACATCCTCATGGATCACAGTAAACCACGCTGGGACCTTAGAATACGGCGGCTCTCAGAGCTGGGACTGGTAGCACATTTGCCACACGTGAGGTGTTTAAAAAAAACCTGTGCTGGTAAACAGGTTCAATCGTTTTAAATAGCAGTGAACGGCTCTGACTCACAGCTGGAGTGAATTCAACCCTCTATAGATTTCCATCGTTGGAACCCTCTTCGGTCCTTTGTTCCTCCATTTTTCTTTCTAAGGTGTTACAGATAAATCAGAAGTCAGAGGCTGGGGAAGGGCAAGTGGTTTTGTTTCCAGCTTCCAGCTTTGGACTTATGAAATGGGGTGCCTTTGTGCATGAAGGTTTTTGAGAGAAGGCACATTTCTTTTTTCACTTGGTATTCCAACTTTGTGCAGACGGGAAGAGGTTAGCTCCACATTATATCTGTTTTTGCTTTCTCGGGAGCCCGGCCACCTCAGGTGACATGAAAATCACTTCTAGCCGACAAAGCCCGAGTACTAGTCACCGAATAGACGTTACCTCAGGCCTGTTGTTGCTCAATGAGATTAGTCTCTAACTAATGCACACTGGCCTGATTGAAATGGCTCTTCTGTAATTGTTGCCATTATCGAGGCTACCATTAGGCAGTTGCCTAAGACTTCCTGGAGGGGCTCACACTGGGGGCTCCAGCAGCCCCTCTTCACTCCTAGAACAGTGGGAGCCGCGCTAATTTCCATTCTCCCATCCATTAGGGAAGAGAAGCAGCTCATTAGAGGTCCTACCCTCTCAACTCCAATTACCCCTAGATAATGACAAAACATGGAACACACTAGAAACTTTCAGAGGTTCCAACAACCATTCCTCTCATTCATGATCTCTGCTGATTACATCCACAGAAATAAACTCCGGACCCCAAATCTTCTCACAGCCAGGCATGTCAACCTGATAATCAGCCATGTGAAGGCTGGGTCATGTGAACGTAAAAGGGAGGCCGAGTGTTTTTATCTCGAAAGAAGACTTTTAGAGGAAATGTTTAGCATAATAGAAAGTTTTGTGGGTTTTTTTTTTCCAAATCATCTTGCAAGGAAATTCTTCTTTCTTCTGTACTGGACTTTGATATTAATCTAGGAGATTTTAATATCTCTAACCTTTGTGGAAAACTGTAGAGAGTCTAAAATCTAACCTGATCATCCCCCTCTCCGTGTCATATTAATTTAGGAGGAAAAGGTGTGTCTCCACAATGCTGTAACTGACTGTTTGAATAAGAAAATCTATCCTTTAAGTGTCTCTCGATTTTAAATGAATCAGCCAGATGTTTTGGTGTTCTGTAAATATTCCTTCAAATATGCAGAGGTATATTTTGGAGACTGTTATTGTTTTGATAGGTTGTGTTCATAGGTACTAATGAAGGAGAGATTTTACAGATAATCCAAACATCACAGCACCCAGATATTTTAAAGACACTAGCGGGAGAGACAGATAGCCCCATGGTTTTATAATATCCTAACCTACTGGAATATAATAGAACTGTCAGAATTACATGAAATGAGCTCTGTAAGCAGTAAAACATAAGTCAGACTTCTGTTTATTCTGAGGCAGCGTGAAAATATAAATTACGTCAAGAGAGAAAATGAAAACAAAGAATATAAACGCCCTCTTGTGGAGAGATCTAACATTACCACTTCTAAGTTTCAGACCGTCCCAGACACATAAAAGTTCAGCTTCCTAATTATTGCTCAAGTGAATACTTGTCCCACTAGGTGAAGGCATGGTGGTTTCATTTGCTCTGTAGTCAGAGGCCTTGCCTCCCAAAATTTCAGCTCTTGGGTTAACTTAAACTCACCTGTGCGTTTCTGTAGCCCCGAATTTGCTGAGGCTGCTGTATATGCAGTGTTTCCCCTACTGGAATTTCAGACAAGAGTGGGACGGCCCACCCTGTGGAGATTCAGACTCTACCCCTGCCAGCACATACTGAAGCCATCGCGGCCTTGTCACATCACTTCTAATAACCCTGGCCTTTCCCTATTGCAAACATTGTGTGTCAGTTTCAGAAAACTTGATGTGCATAAATCTGTGGTCATTAAGTTAAGAGCAATAAGACATGTGACAGGACAAGAGCTCTTTTTGGAGCATTTGTTAGGACATATTTTAATTGCTTAGTATCTTGTCCGTCTTGCTCCTTAGACCGAAACCTCTTTGAAGAAAAAGACCATCTCCTCTTTTGACTATCGCACTCAGTACCTTGTGCAGTTTCCAGCTGATTAACAACTATGGTTGCACAAGTCCCATTTTGATGTCCAAATTTGGCTTGCTGGAAATAGCAGCCAAGAGAACCATCCAGATAGTAACAAGCATTCGTATTGATACATATAACGGACAAACAGGCCTTTCCCTCTTGTTATACGTACAAATATTAGAATAATAATACCTTTCATTCTATTAAGATAGCACCTTTTTTCCAAAGAGGTTGGTGTATTTTTGTAAGAATTTTCTTTAAATATCTTGACTAGAGGAAAGAAACGCAGTTAAAATACAATGTGCTTTGGAGGAAATAATTATGATGTAGTTTTACAATCTTAAACTTTATTGAAGGAAAAAATTATATACACTTTATCATCTTCAATATTATTTTTAAAAGCATCACATTTTAAGATAGACTTTACTATTAATTATTAGTATTAACAATAATAATACTAATTATGATCATTAGCCCTTGGCAGCTGCTCAGACAAAGAAACTAGACACTCAATAAGCTTCTTCGAGTTTAGCATTTTCATTCAACATATAATTTTAAAATACTGAAAATAGATTTAAACACTAGTAATTCTATATTTGTTTCCTTAATAGTGTTGTGACGTAATAGATTTCTTCCCTTTTTAAGTTGTTTCCCCCAGCTGCGGAGATAGCAATTACTCAAAACTGTAACTCACATTACACTTAGAGACAGAAATCCTATAAATCTTACTAGAGTTTGGAGTAGCATATATCACATTAACTTTGTTCATCTTGACATGTTTTATTTTGCTTCTGAAATTCAGTTTATGTCACGGACTAGAGAGAAATATATACATATATACTTTTATAGTTTAACACCAGGTTAAAAAGAAACAGCCAATAAAAGGAATAACAAAGTTCCTTTATAAACAGAATGAATACAGGGAGGGAGAGAGACAGAAGCCACAGGAAGCAAGAAGCTGAAATCAACAAAACTTGGAGGAGAAGGAAGTGGCCAGGTGACCAGGAGATACCACGTGTGGCAGAGAAGCTAAGGATCACTGGCAGCCGCTCTTTGGGAAAGAAACCATCAATTTGATGCCTTGATTTGGATATTTTCCTGACTTCAAAACTGTAAGCTAATAAATTCCCATTGTTTAAGCCAATCCATTTCATGGTATTTGGGGGAGCGCCTAGGAAACTAAAACATCACCAATAATCACAATGAAAGTAAATTGACTAAGCTTGCCAGATAAAAGATGGATTGTCACTTTGATTCTAGGACTTGAAGAATACTATAAATCAACCAGACCTAACGGACATATAGAACACTTCACCATATAGCAGAATACACACTCTTCTTGAGTGCAAAGGGATCATTCTCCAGGAGAATCACAAACCCAGTCTCAATAAATTCAAAAGTATTGAAATCATAAAATATATCGTCTCTGACCACGGCTAGAAATGAATAATAGAGGGAGATTTGGAAAATTCACAAACACTACACTCATAAACAACCAGTAGTAGGTCAAAGAAGAAACCCCGAGGGAAATTGTGGAATACCTTGAGGTGAATGAAAACAAAAACATAGCATAACAAAACTTATGGAATGCAGCAAAAGCAGGGCTGAGAGGGAAATTTACAGCTGTGAATGCTTATATTACAAAAGAAGAAAGATCTCAAATCAGTAACCTAACTCACACCTGGAGGAATTCGAAAAATAAGAGTTAATTCAACCCTAAATTAGTGGAAGGAAGGAAATAATACAGATTAGAGTGCAGATGAATGAAATAGAGAATAGAAAATGTTGGAGAAAATCAGCAAAACCAAAATTTCTTTGTTTGAAAAGATCGATAAAACTGACAAACCTTTAGCTAATTTGACAGAGGAAAAAAAGAGAGGACACAACTAAAATCAGAAATGAAAGGAGGGGACATACAACGTGGGTTCCAAAATAAAAAGGATTATAAGAGGCTACTACGCACAATTGCCTGCCATCAAATTAGATAGCCTAGATGACATAGACAAAATCCTAGAAACACACAAATTACCTAAAGTGATTCAAGAAGAAACTGAAAATCTCAACAGTCCCATAACAAGTAAAGAGATTGAATCAGTAATCAAAAACCTCGCAACCAAAGCCCAGGACCAGATGACTTCACTGGCAGGCTTTACAAACATTCAAACAAAAATTAACACCAATTCGTCTTAGACTCCTCCAAGAAAACAAAGAGGAAGGGACACTTCCCAATGCATTCTATGAGGCCAGCATCACCCTCATACCAAAGAGGGATAAAGACATCAAAAGAAAGGAAAACCATAGACCAATATTCCTTATGACATGAATGCAAAAATCAACAGCAAAGCAGTACCAAACCAAATCCAATAGTGCATTGGGAGGACTACACACCATGACCAGCGGGATTTACCCCAGGTATGCAAGGGTAGTTCAACATAACAAAATCGATGTAATACACCACGTTAGAGAGTGAAAGAAAAAAATGATCATCTCCAATGACGCAAATAAAGGCATTTGACAAAATCCGGCACACTTTCTTGATAAAAACACTGAGAAAAATAGGAACAGGCAGGAACTTCTTCAACATAATAAAGTGCATATATGAAAAACCCACAACTAACATCATACTCAATGATGAAAGACCGAAAGCTTTCCCCCTAAGATCAGAAACAAGACAAGGAGCCCGCTGTCACCATTGTTATTCAACACTGTACTGGAAGTGATAGCCAGAGCAATTAGGCAAATAAAAAGAAATAAAAGCCATCCAAATTGGAAAGGAAAAAGTAAAACTATCTGTATTTGCAGATGACATAATCCTATAGATGAGGAAATCCAGAAGAAACTACAGAAAGCTGCTAGAGCAAATAAACAAATTCAGCAAAGTGGCAGGGTATAAGCAAGAACAATCCAGATGTGAAATCAAGAAAGCGATTCCATTTATAATAGCAACTAAAAGAATTAAATATCTAGGAGTAAATTTAACCAAGGACGTAAAGGACTTGTATGCAGAAAACTACAAATCATTGCTGAAAGAATTAAAGAAGATCCAAGTAAACAGAAAGATATTCTATGCTCATGTTTGGAAAACTTAATGTCGTTAAGATGTCCATACCAGCTGTAGCAGTTTGGCATTATTTATGAATTCCAAAAATAGATATTGGATTATGTTTGTCAGCTGGTCTGTTCCTCTGGGTGTGATTAAATTATGATTAGGCTTTGATTGGGCCACGTCAGTAGGGCCAAGGGGCAGGGACTCACGGAGAAACCACACTGCAGAGAAGGAAATTTGGAGTTTTAATGCTGGAGCCCAGAGAAGTAAGCACACAGAGGAGCTTGGTCATGAGGAAGGAAAGAAGGACCCAGAAAAACAGATGAGCCATTCGCCTGATAGACTACGGCTGGCCTTGTGGAGAGAAGCAAGCCTGAGCCCAGAGAGAAGCAAGCCCTGGGAAGAGAGGAGGAACCCAGGAAGCCTGAAGTCTTGGCGGATGTCGGCAGCCATCTTGCTCCAAAACATGGCAACAAACTTTGGTGAGGGAAGTAGCTTATGTTTCATGGCCTGGTAACTGTAAGCTTCTACCCTAAATACCCTTTTATAAATGCCAACAGATTTCTGGTATTTTGCATCAGTTCTCCTTTGGCTGACAAATACACTAGCCAAAGTGGTTTTCAGATTTAACACAATCCCAATCAAAATTCCAACAGCCTTCTTGACAGAAATAGGAGAGCTAATCATAAAATTCATATGGAAGGGCAAGGGAACCTGAATAGCAAAAAAAGAAAAAAAAATCTTGAAAAAGAACAAAGTGGAGGACTCACATTTCTCGATTTCAAAACATATTACAAAGCTACAGTCATCAAAACAGTACAGTACTGCCACGGGACCGACATATAGACCAATGGAATAGAATTGAAAGTGCAAAAATAAACCCACAGATCCATAGCCAATTGACTTTTGACAAGGGAGTCAAGCTGACTCCATGGGGAAAGAATAGTCTCTTCAACAAATGGTGCTGGGAAAACTGTATGTCCACATGCAAAAGAATGAAAGTGGACCCCTAACTTGCACCATATGCAAAAAATAACTCAAAATGGATCAATGTCCTACACATAAGAGCTAAAACTATATAACTTGGAATAAAACATAGGGAAATATCTTCAGGCCCATGTATTAGGGGTGGTTTCTTGGACTTTACACCAAAAGCATGAGCAAAAAAGGAAAAGTGGATAAATTGGACTTCATCAAAATTAAAAACTTTTTGTGCATTAATATCCAGAATTATGAAGAAATCCTACAGCTCAACCACAAAATGAAAAACAGCCCAATCTAAAAATGGGCAAAGGGCTTGAAAAGACAGTTCTCCAAAGAAAATATACAAATGGCCAAAATACATGAAAAGATGCTCAACATCTTCAGTCATAAGAGAAATGCACATCAGAATCACAAAGAGATACCACTTTGTACCACCAGGATAGCTATTATTAAAAGAAAAATAAAAGGGAAAAATGGCAGAATTTTTACAAATTGCTCCCCCACTAGAAAATGAAAGAGCTGGAAAAAGAGATTGGAATTAACTAAGTGGTAACCCTGGAACCCAAATGGATATTTAGAACTACAGGAGTGCTGGAAGAAGCAAGAGTCTGTGGCTAGTTCAACTTTTGTGAGTGAAAGCATGAATCAATGATTAGCTCTCATTTCTCTGTCCCGTGGCAGTGGCAGCAATATGTCCTGGTTTCCAGGAGCAGCTGGCCGAAGTCAGGGCTGGCAGAGGAAACCCTGTGGTTGAGGGTGAGATCGATCTAGGGGAACCCTGAGGGATCAGCACAGAAGCTGGCCTCAGTTTTGGGCCTCTGGGCAGTAGCTCTTCCGGCCTCCTACCAGCATCCACCTGGACATAAAGAGCTAGTGCACCTTCTTATGATGTTTTCTTTTTCTTCTGTGTATAGGCATTTCCTGCTTTGGCAGTTCCAAGAGACCCAGCACCAATGTTGGCCTTGGTTTTGGCCCTCTAGGCAGCAATGTCTAGCTTCACACCAGCATCTACCAGGACTTAAAGAGCCAGTGCACCATTTTGTTGGTTGAGTTACTTCTTTCTCTTTCTTTCTTAGTCTGGCAGATCCCCCAGTGCAGATGCTAGCTTTAGTTTCTCTCTGCAGCAGTGTCTTCTGGTCTAACACCAACATCTACCAGGACATAAAAGAGCCATTATACTTCTTTTTCTTTTTCATTTTGTATTCTTTTGTTTCTTGGTTTTTGTCATTGTGTTTTATATTTTTGGACACCTGAGGAATGAACAGTGATACTGGCCTAGGTTTTGGTGTCAAAAGCAGCAGCTTCCAGCCTCCCGTTAGCACATAACAAGAGAATTGGAGAGACAGTGCACCTGATTGTTTTTCTTGGGTTTTGTGTGTGTGTGTGTGTGTGTGTGTTTTGTCTGTTTGCTAGTGTTTTTTATTCCATCTCTCTTTCTTTCCTTTTTTTTCTTTTCTTTGCCTAACAGATTGAAGAGTGGGAGAACCAGATTTCCAGAGTGCCCACAACATATTATTCAGAATGTCCACTTTTCAACAAAAAATTATAAAACAGACAAGGAGATAGGAAAGTAAGACCCAGTTAGAGGGAAAATAAAAATAATTGAACAGCAAATATTCCAGAAAGTGCTCAGATCTTAAAACAACTCTCATAAATAGGATCAATGAACTAAAGGAAAACATGAACAAAGCACTAAAGGAAAACAGGGAAATAATCCTGATTATGAACAAAATGAGAACTTCAATAATGAGATAGAAATTATAAAGAAAAACCAAAACTTCTGGAACTCAAGTGTACAAAAACCAAAGTGAAAAATTCAATATGGTGGTTCAAGAGAAGATTGGAGGAGGCAGAAGAAAGAATCAGCAAACTCAAAGACAAAACAAGTGAAATTGTCCAGGTTGAGGAGCAGAAAGGAAAAAAGAATGGGGGGGGGTGGAAAG
This sequence comes from Chaetophractus vellerosus, assembly GCA_004027955.1. Lineage (NCBI taxonomy): Eukaryota > Metazoa > Chordata > Mammalia > Cingulata > Chlamyphoridae > Chaetophractus > Chaetophractus vellerosus. The sequence goes on from PVKH010019207.1 coordinate 12,542, forward strand.
AGCTGGAGGAACTTGTGGGTCACCATCAAGTATACCAATATACACATCACAGGCAGAAGAAGGAAATAGATAAAGGGCTAGAGGAGAAGAGAGAGATAAAGGGTCAGAAAAAATATTTGAGGAAATAATGGGTGAAAACTTCCCAAATGTGATGAAAGATACAAATCCAAGATGTACAACAAATGCCAAGCAGGATGAACCCAAATAGATCTATACTGAAGCACATTTTAATCAAGCTGTAGCATACCAAAGATAAAGACAGAATCTTAAAAACTCTGAGAGAGGCAATGTGTCACATATAAGGGATCCTTAATAAGATTAACATCCAATTTCTCAATAAAACCATGGAGGACAGAAGGCAGTGGGAGAACATATTTAAAGTGCTGAAAGAAAAAAAATTTACCCCAGAATAATATACCTAGCAAAGCTGTCCTTCAAAAATGAGGGAGAAATTAAGACATTTTTGGACAAACAAAAATTAAGGCACTTTATTACCACTAGACCTGCTTTACAAGAAACAATAAAGGGAGTCCTTCATGTTGAAAGGAAGGGACACCAGACAGTATCTCAATGCTGTATGAAGAAATAAAGACTTTAATGTAAGCAAAAATATAGGTAAATATAAATGCCAGTGTTAGAGCATTTTTCATTTGTAATGTTGTCTTTTACTTCTTATAAGGCTTAAAATTTAAATGCATAAAAACAAGTATAAATCTATGTTGCTGGGCACATAATGCATAAAGAAGTAATTTATGACAAGGTGCAAAAATCCTCAACAAAATACTGGAAAATCAAATCCAACAGCATATTAAAAAGATTATACACCATGACCAAGTGGGATTCATCCCAGGAATTCAAGGTTCAACATTTGAAAATCAATGTAATAAACTAAATACATAGAATGAAGGAGAGAAAAACATGTGATTATCTCAATGGATACAGAAAAAAATTTTGATAAAATCTAGCACATTTTTAAAATAAAAACACTCAGAAAAGTAGGAATAAAATGGAACTTTCTCAATATGATAAAGGCCATTTTATGAAAAACCCACAGCTAACATCATATTCAATGGTAAAAAAACTGAAAGCTTTCCCCTAAGGTCAGGAGCAAGATAAGGATGCCCACTGTCACCACTACTATTCGGTATTGTACTAGATGTTCTTGCCAGAGCAATTAGGCAAGAAAAATAAATAAAAGGATTCAAATTGAAAAGGAAGGAGTTCTATGTGCAGACAGCATGTTCTTATATATAGAAAATTCAAAGAACTCCACAAGAAAACAACTAGAGCTAATAAATGAGCTCAGCAAGGTGGCAGGATACAAGTTCAACATGCAAAAAAACAATTGTGTTCCTATTCACTAGCAATGAACAATCTGAAGAGGAAATTAAGAAAACAGTTCCATTTATAGTAGCATCTAAAAGAATAATATACTTAGGACTAAACTTAACCAAGGATAGTATATTAGTCTGCCAAAGGGCTGCCAATGCAAAGTACCAGAAATTTGTTGGTTTTTCTAAAGGGTATTTATTTGGGGTAAAAGTTTACAGTTACAAGGCTGTAAAAACTCCAACTCAAGGTTGCTTTCTCACCAAAGTTAGTTGCCACCTGTTGAAGCAAGATGGTCATGGATCTCTGACTGGTCTCTGCCTTCCCCTCTGAGCTTCCTCTTCCTCATGGGCCCAGCCTCTTGAGGCTTCATGCTTAAGTAAAGTCCTCTCTCTCCTGGCATAGGGTTTGTTTTTTTTCCAAGCCTCCTATATTAGTCTCAGTTGTTCTGCTTTCTTCTGAATCTCAGCTGTAAGCTATCAGGCAAAAATGTCTCATCTCTCCCCAGGGCTTCAGCTGTTTGAACTTCTCCTTTCTGTCATATGGCAGGATCAAAAATGACAGCGCTCTCTCTTCCTGGGTGTCTGTCTGCCTGTTTCAGTGTCCATTTATATCAATCCCACCAAGGGGGCAGGGCCTCAACCGGAGTCATACCTTACTGACATGGTCAAATCAAAAAGCCTTCAGGGCCCGGCTAGATAGCTCCATGGATAAAGAGTGCGCTGGGATACCACATGGGAGGCCCCGGGTTCGGCTCCCGGGGACCTCTCCGAGGGGGCAGACGGCCTTGAGAAAGGCAAGCCGCCGTGGGTGGGGCAAAAAGCCGCTGTGGGCAAGGCAAAAAGCCGCCACGGGCAGGGCGGAGCCCCCACGGGCATGGCAAAGTCACCCATGAAAAGCGGATCTGCCGCCTGCGAAGCACAGAAGCCGGCAGCCCGCAAAAACATGGAGGACTGCTGCCCGCAAAACATGGAGCGGAGCCGCCCGTGAAAACAGAATGGAGCTACCCACGAACGGAGCAAGCCGCTGCCGCGGAGGGCCGACTCGG